>CM050508.1:124218271-124480771 GCA_027563665.1 Antrozous pallidus | reverse complement strand
CTTCTTTGTGATGCCTAGACTGCTATGATAATTCCTCATCCATCGATTGCCTCATTTATCTTGTGTGCTGTACCCCAACACTTTGGTTATTTGCTCAGAACCCTATTGCTCATGAATGTAATCTGAACTCATAGGCTGACAGTTAAGGTTCTTTGCATTAATTTTGGTGAATCTTTGCCATTATAAATCTTATTTCAGTAAATGTCCCTGCTGTCTCAAAGCAAACTGATTCTCCACCTTTTCATGCCTTTTCTCATATCAGATACTCTGGCCAGTCTGTCCAAACTGTGGCCACCCTTTGAGCCCAGCTCAGGGGGGATCATCCTCCTGGAGGCCACCTCGCCTTAGGCCTGACTGATCTTCAATCTGCTGAACTCCTGTGATGTACTTCCAAAAGCATTTATTTAATTACTAACATGTGTACTGTTTTTTTCCTCATTTAAAATTTTTTAAAACCTGTCAAGGAGATTATGGTTTTTGTTTTCAATCCATTCAAACTCTAGGGAATAATCATTTAATCAATGCTGTGATTTTATTATCAGCCTCAAGAAATAAAGTATCTAAACAAAATCTGATTTTCTTTTCATCTTAAACATCAATCAATGATTTGGAAAAGGTAGGAGCCTGTACAATAATACTGAGTTGTAAGTGCTCACTATGAAGTCCTATCTATTAATTATGAACATAGTTTTTTTAAAAAAAATTCTTCTGTTAGATAACTTAAATTTCAATCTTGTCAAGGGAGTTCATGAATTGACCTAAGTAAAGCCGAGGCCTATGAGCTTATTTAAAATTAATTTGTATCACCCTGGCCAGTGTGGCTCAGTTGGCTGGGCAATGTCCCATGCTGGTTCCAATCCAGGCTGGGGCATGTGCCTGGATTGTGGGCTTTATCCTTGGTGGAAGGCATACAAGAGGCAGCCAATTGATGTTTCACTCTCACATCAATTTCTCTCTCTCTCTCTCTCTCTCTCTCTCTCTCTCTCTCTCTCTCTCTCTCTCTCTGCCTGTTCCTTCTTTTCTCTCTAGAAAAATCAATAAAAATATTAAAAACAATTCATTTGTATCAATATACTAAGTGAGACATGTTCTTTAAGTAAGCAAATGTTACAGGTTGAATTGTGTATCCATAAAAGATTTGTTGAAATCCCAACCCTCAGTACCTCAGAATGTGACTTTATTTGGAAATAGAACTGCTATAGATGTAAATAGTTAAGATACAGTTAGATTGGAGTAGGATGCGCCTTTAATCCAGTATGACTGGTCTCCTTATAAGACAGAGACATACAGGGTAATGTGAAGATAGAGGCAGAGATTGAAGTAATGCATCTATAAGCAGAGGAATGCTGAGGATTGTCAGCAACCAGCCAAATCTAGGAGAGAAGAATGGAACAGATTGTCACTCAGAACCCTTGCAAGGAACCAACCCTACCAAAAACTTGATTGTGGCTTCTGCTGTCCAGAAGTTGTGAGAATAAATACATGTTGTTTTAAGCCACTCAGTTTGTGATATTCTGTTAAGGTAGCTCTAGAAAGCTCGTATACCAAATAGTCTACATCCCTATATTCAATAGCAAACACTATATCACCGAAGGCAGCAAACTATGATCAATATACCAAATCCTACTCATTATCTATTTTTATAAATAAAAGATTATTGAAACACACTCATTTACATTGCCATGGTTGCTTGTATACTCCAATGGCAGAGTTAAGTAGTTGTGAAGAAATCATTTGGCCTACAAAGCCTAAAATATTTACTGCCTGGCCTTTTACAGAAAAAAATTGCCAATTCTTGCTATATCCTACCAACCCTTTAATTAAAAGACTGAAAATGTGTAACACTCTAATTGTAGATTTTTATTTAACTCTCTGAAATCCACTTTCATTATCTATATTAGACAGAATGGACTATGGTAAAGTAAAAAAAATCTCCAAAATATCACTGATTTACATGGCAAATGTTTATCTTTCATTCATATAATGTCCACTGTGATCTGGAGAGTCTGCTCAATGCAGTATAGGCTACTTCAATCTGAAGTTTTATTATCTCATACTCTTCTGTCAAACTTTTAGATTTAGAAAGACTGGGGAATTGCTCAAGGTCTCTTTATACCTCTGGCTAAAAGTGACACACATAATTTCCTCTTATGTCCTTTATGTGACCCTGTCTAACTGGAAAAAATGGAAGAATAAATAAAATATTTATGATAGAATGGTGACATCGCATTATACAGTATAATGACATATCCATTATACTAGTACTTTAATTGTATTAGTCTCATAAAATTATCACTTTAGTGACTCCTGGAATCAAAATATATACATCACATGAGAAATTATGTGCTTAGGTTTTTCCACGTAGGTATGTAGATTTTTTGCTGGACACAAGCAAGTAAATTAAAGAAAAGGAAATCACACACACACAACACACACATACACACACACACACACACACACACACACACACACACATCTTTGTAATTGTAGCATTAGTTCTTAGCTGGAAGAGAACCAAGGAGGAGTCAAGAAAAGAGGTCAATGGGTGCTTGGGAGGGAAAGAACCTTAGACAGGGTTTATAGCCTCTAGTGTCCACATACCAGGACTGGTGTGCTTGTTCTCCATGTGGTGGCAGGGCCTATTTGAATATTCTGAGGATGAGGCAATTCCTCATCACCCTGTCTTCCAGCCCCGGGCACTCTCAAGTCCTTCCTGTCCTGTCCTAGTCTACGTCTAACCATTGTTGGCAACACCTCTGGTGTTCTTTCTGAGTGCCAGCAGAGCAGATGTGAAAGGAAAGTGTGGTTCCTCATGAAGTATTTTTTCCCACTCTCACTATCATTCCTTTTCTGTGTAGCCCAAGGGAATGGCTGAGCTGCTCTGCAATCTTTGCCTTGTTTTTGTACTTTCACTGAGGCTGATTATTTCCTTCCTCTTACCTTGGTGACATCGCAGTCTTGACATTCATCTGAAACGTGAGTGTTGCTGATTGATTGCTTCCAAATAAGTTGATGTAGTTACGTGAAAATTTAGTGAGTCAAGTTTTTTGTTTTGTTTTGTTTTGAGGATGTTCGAATCAATTCAATTAAAAACGTATATTCCAATTTTCCTCATAAGACCTCAAATGCATGGTGATTACTTGAACTATTAAACTACATAAATATACTGATCCAGACAAAAATATAAATAAAGCCAAGGAAAGAATATTCTGGAAAAAAGAAGTAGAACTTCATCACACATAAAAATATCCTGTGTGATGATAACACATAAATATGTATTAAGTTAATAGATATGCATTGGGAATTCCTCTCACAGAAAGAGGGCTTTTAAAATATAAATCAAGTTCTGTAGCAAGTATTGCAATACAGATTTATTTAAGTAACTGTACTCAACAAATTTTTAAAAATCATACACATTTATGAAGCTAAAAAAAATTAAGTAGATTTCAGCAGTAGATGAAATTAGGTCCTCTTATATGAATTTGACAAATTTCATGTATTGTTATAAAAAAATCTTCCCAATTCAGATATTAACTGATGTCAGTGCTGGAATGTATAGAATCAAAATTGTAACTTTATAGTTTGTAAAGTTTATCCACATACATAATGTCATCTATTTGCATTGACCCCTACAATAATCTCATGAGGTTGGTATTAAAATCCTTATTTTGTAGGTTAAGAAACCTAGGCTTAGTAAGGTCACGACCTCCCTCTAGGATCTCAGGACAGTAAGTGATCTTAGAGCTCAGGCTTCTGCTTCCATGTACATGTTCAAGAGACTAAAAAAATAGGAAACAACATGACTGGTAGCTCTTAATTAACTATCCACACTCTTAGTTCAATGAATTGTTTAGATATTTTCACTTGAGTGTTCATAAATGTCTCAGTTTACTCAGAATGACTCTACAGCAATGTTTGCTGAAAAGTTCTCATACATAATGCCCATACTTACTATAGGGACCAAGCCACATGACCGCTCTGTATTTTTAGGTACAGGAGTGGGCTAGTTTTTGGTTTACTTTAGGTACATTTTATTTGTAAGGTTTACAATCCTAAACACAATGAAAGAAATAATGTGATCATTTCTAAATGTAAATGGCAAAGGAAGTTTTATTTTGGAAAAGATTAACTTTTATTTTGTCATAAGATTATTTGATATTTCCAATTTTCTACAAGTATCCAGTGTATGTACTAGTAAAAACAAAAAGTGGAATCAATATTAATTATCTAAAAAAAAGTCTGTAGTAGTCAACTTTATTCATAGAGACAGAATCAATGACCTTCAGTAGATGCCCGAAATAGCAAATAGTACTGAACCTTATCTATATAATGTATTTTTCCCATACATGTGTAAAAACTAATAAAGTATATGAAGCCACTTTAAAATTTGGTCAGAGCTGCTTTCCCAGAGAAAATGCCTTACACATCTTATTCCTCAAAGCTTTGGAATGTTAAAACAGGGCAAATTGACCTCTGAACTGGGCCTAAAGCAACATCCCAAAAAACTACTCTCGAAGATAACAAGAAAGCAGATTATTATGATTTCAGGACTGATGACTATCTGACTGAAAATCAAAAACATTCTTTAGTATTAGCATCACTACGTTAGCTTAGTTGCACTTAGAGAAATTCTTTCCTTCCATTGATGTAATTGTTCCCCTTCCCATTCTCATACATACCCCTTGTCTTCATCTCTTATTTGAAGCCATATTTCTGCCTGCATCACTGCTTCCTGAATAAATGTTCTTTTGGATATCAAATAAGTGCTTGTTGCCTCTCACTGGGCCTTTTATTTTTTAGGTACATAACTTTTCACTTAAAGGAGCACTTTATGCCTTCTCTTTGGTATATCCCAATTGCCACCATCACTACTCTTATACATTGTGGCTATTGTTAAGTAAAATAAAGGTTACTTGAAAACAGGCACCCTGATACCATGACAATTGATCTAATGACAGAGATAGCAGTATGGAGACACTTAACAAAGGGGGAATTCACGTCCTGTGAGGGACAGTGTGAGGCAAAGCGATATCATCATGCTACTCAGAACAGTGTGCAATTTAAATTTTATGAATTGTTTATTTCTGGAACTTCCCATTTAATATTTTTGGACTGCAGGTGACCATGGATAATTAAAACCATGGAAAGTAAAACTATGGGTAAAGAGCAATTACTGTAATTATGATTGGAAAATTCCTCAATTGTAATAAAATAATAAAATACATCTTAGTAGCTAAACTGATTTAAAATCCAGGGCCCAAAGTGTCTGAATCAACCTATAATCCCTATTTCTGGTGTACCTTGGCAAATTTTTTCTTTTACCTTCACTTATCAGGAAGCTCAGAGTGTAATGTACAGCCCAATTTGCATGAACTGTACTTAATGCCTTCTATTTATTTTTCAGTATTTCTCCTAATACCTTGAATTTCATACTGATGTGTTATATGTTTTTATGGTTGTGGACATTAATATTTAATTTTATTTTGCAATTATAGTTGACATTCAATATTTTATATTAGTTTCAGGTATGTATTTTAATTATAACTTGCCTGAATTCCATTATGGAAGTTAACACAATTTGTTTAACATTATTTTAGTGTTTACTGAGCACTTACTATCTATTAGATCTGCAGATAGAAAGTTAAGTAAAATATAGCCTCTGTTCTCAAATTATGAACTCACAAATAGAGAAATAAGTAAATATGCAAACAAAGATAGCCCAAGCCTAGTTACAAAGTCCAGAATCCTGCATTAACCAAACATATCTTCAGTTGTTAAGAAATTGACAGATTTTTCATCTCAGAATGTAACCAGAGAATTGCCCACTTCAGAGAGGGCTCTCCCCTCCTTGGCTCTTACCATGCTCATGTGAAATAATTTGGACTAGTGACAGAGAGCAGTGTTAAAGCAAAGCAAGTGAACTTATTAAGAATATACTTGGCATAAAGCACAACTGGGCAACTCAGCTAATCTGAGTGTCCTGCCTAGTGGGGGTTCAAAAGCTTTATGGTTTCCCCCCTATAGGTTTCAAGGTTTCCCTGCTGGACAGACTACATTTCAAGATCTCCTTTTTACATTATTGCAGCTTTTCCCAGAATTTATGAGGACATCTGGTGGTTTTATCTTGTCAAGTCCCAAGATTGCAGACTTCTTTGTTGAGTGGGTGAGATAAGCTCCCCTCTGTCCTCCCTCTCCTCTGCCCTGCTAGCTATCTATGCTGCCTAGCAAAAACAGAATAGTTAGATACTCAATAGATATTTGTGGAATAAAGAAATAAGTCAATGCCTGGCTAGAAAAATAATAAGTCTAAGATATACATAAATATAATACAATTTTAGAAAAAACACTATTAAATGTTAAAACTCTGGGGAAGGCATAACTAAGTCTGGAGTGATCTCAAGAGAGACAGAACATGTAGTTCTCATGCCCTGCCTGTCCCTCAGTATCCACAGGGCTGAGCAGTTTTGGAGTGCAAACCACTTCGTGGCATCGCCAATATAGTCTCACCTGCCTTGAGCATGTGATGTGAAATCTAGAGAAAGCTCTCTGAACAACCCAAAGATTTCCTCCTCAGGTCACCTTCGGCTACATTACTTTATCAGACATTGGCACACACTCCTTCATCTGCTGTGTCACCTACCATGGAAAAGAGCCAGTGAGATGGGGGGAGAAATAAAAAAGGATAAAAAGTAATTCAGACTGAAATGACGGTTCTGACCAACTGGGTTACTGTTGTTGCATACTTTTACAAAACTAGTGATTTCTTACAAATATGTGAAGCATGTTAAGAATTGAATTGGCGGGGAAAAAAAGTATTTATGGGAGATGACTCAAAATGCTTACAAATTAGCTACTGCTGAAAGCACAAGAAAGGTTATTTACTAAATACTAGTAGATCTGATATAGTCAAAAGTATCCTATATCTTTTAAAAACAAACAATGGAGTTCTTCCTTACCTGCAAGATAATGGAAAAGGAATTATACATTAGGTATTCCCCAGTCCGGCAGCTCATCTTCTGAACGATCTCCTGTACAAAGTACATAGCTTTGTTTTTTCCTATCTTATCTGGAGAATCGGGAATGTTAATGTAAAGAAAGCAAAGAGCTTTGCTGAATTATTGCAGATTGGGCTAAGTTGAGTTTCTCCATCCTCTGCTTGCTGTTAAAACTGTCCATGGTACAAAGAGTATTCTTTATTACATTGATTTCAACTTGTAAATGTATTGTGAAACTTGGTAAGTCTTGTTAGAGCAGTACACTCATATTTGTTCAATAAAAATAAATGAGGATTGAAAGTATTCAGGCAACCAAAAATCATCCTAATAAATCAGATTTTACCTGGTTCCCATCTCTCCCAAATTCCTAAGGCCTTTGCTGAAATGCATTACTGTAGTTTATCTTAACCATCAGTATGTGCACGGCCTGTGTTCACAGTGCATTCATATACCTGGAACCTGGTCCAACTCTTCTTTGAAGAAACTTGCAATTGAGAACAATTGAGAAGATGAGAGGGTTAGGATTTAACCTTTGGCTATACCTTTACCTATTTTGCATCAAAGTTTCACTGATCCTAATTTGAGGCACTAAAAGCCAAGAAAATATTAATATTAAGTGAATCATTGTTCAAAAAAGAAGATTAATAAAGGCGATGAACACCTCAGTGTTACTTCTGGATGAGTTTTTTATAATGTGCCCAGCACTGGGTGACGGTAAATAACCAGGCTAGAGCCTTCTTCCTCTGTTGCCTGCTTCCTGCATCCCCAGGTTGGAAGAAATGCAGATATGCTCTCTTTCCCTCTTTAGGTGAAAAGGCATTAGATCTTCTGATTTTCCACATTACAGCTTATTTCCATGATCTTTCTAGGTCTTACTTATGAGAATGCTTTTAAAATTCTCTGTTTATATTTTCTTTTTTAAAAAATATATTTTTATTGATTTCAGAGAGAAAGAGGGAGAGAGATAAAAACATCAATGATGAGAGAGAATCGTTGATCAGCTGCTTCCTGCACACTCCCGATTGGGCCCGTAACTCAGGCATATGCCCCGGACTGAAATCAAACCTGTGACCCTTCAGTCCACATGTTGATGTTCTATCCACTGAACCAAACCCACTAGGGCTCTGTGTATATTTTCTGATAATCTTCCCCAGAGTCACCTTTTGGGTATTAAATGTGCATTGGATCTCATTATACCAAAACTTAGGGCTGGTTCTCAGTCAGTTTGTGGGTGGAAAATGTTTATAGTTCAGCACTTTTAGGCCCTCACTTCTGGGACCTCCCTCTTCTTTCCATACTATCTTCTGCTCTTCATTCCCCTCTCTTTCTCATTTTCTCCATCAGTCGCCATTTAGAAGTTAAGGCCTTATGGCACCCAGTCACCTCTCCTTGCTCAGGCTCCTGACTACCTGGGCTTTCTATTTAGCTCTGACCTCACCACTAGGTTGGGTGTTGCCCCAGCCAGGAGCCCTCCTGTGTCTCCAAGCACATGCTGCAGGCCTGGTGCTCCTGTGTGGAGGTGATGCACTCCACACTCTGCTTTCTTTTCTAGGCAATTGCACCTTCCCTGCCTCCTGCAAACTGTGAAGGATAAAGGAGAGAGCCTGCCAAAGAAATGGACATGGTCCTCAGCCCTGTGCTGAAGATTCTATAGGTATGGATTGGGGCCTGGAACCTCTATATTTAAAACATGTCTCAGGGAATTCTTATGCAACCAGTAATTGGCTATGTATTTAACATGTATGTTTTACTCCCAGGAGAACTCACATAAGATGAGTTTCAGACACGGTGGCAACCCTTTGGAGGCACTTGCTTAAGCTGCTAAAACTTTGAGGGGCCCAGGACCCAAGGCAGGCCTTTTCCAAGAATAAAAGTTGTGGGCCTGAATGCTTCCCATCCCTCCTCTGCTTTGTTTGCCTGAAGGGAGCTATAGAGGATGTTCAAGATAAGGTGGGTGGAAACTAGCCCAGGTGCAACCAGCTGATAGCCAATCAAGAGGCTTCTATATGGAAAACTCCCCTCTGAGTCACTGAACACATTTTTTAAAAAACATTGTTTTGAAAATGTTTTTTAGGGGAGAATGTTTCCAGTTGACAGTAACATTCATTTGTACAGTTCAGCTATCCTCAAAGTTTTTGGACTCAGGAAAACTATACTATTAAAAATGATGATCCCAAAGTGCTTTTTAAGGTATAAGTTGTATCTATTAATATTTACTATTTTATAAATTAAAACATAAGTATTTTTAACATTTACTTATTAACTTATTTACAATAACAATACTAAACCATAACATCAGCTTAAGTATATTTTTATGAAAAACAACTATTTTCTAAAATGCAAACAATGAAAAAGGAGAATAAATCTCTTCAGTGTCTGGCTTTAGAGTAGAGAGAGAGCTATAGTCTCATATCAATCTGCCTCTGCATTCAGTCAAATGAGTAGGTTGCAATATCACACAGGTCATGTGATCTTCGGGAAATCTCGCCATATGCACATGGGACAGTGAAATGTACAAAGGTGAAGAACCTCTTGGAATTATTAACAAAACAGTTTTGACCTTGTGGAGCCCCTGAAAGGTCATGGGGGTCCTTGGCACAGATTTAAAGAACCATGGCATAGCTCATCCATTGCCTTTCCTCTTGTGTTCTGGTTCTAACATGGACACGATTTTATGGGAATATAAAATCTTTGCAAACAAAACATCAATAGGAGTTCATAATAGTGCTTTTATGAACATTCAATAAGAAACATGTTGTTAACACTGCGTATGAACAGCTTTCTTTTGCAAATGTTTATATACTAAATAATCTCCATAAATTGAGTATGGTCTTATTTATTAGTTCAAGGCAACATTTGACTCAAAAGCCTGCACCTTCTGGGAATAAAAAGAAGGAATCTAGGATCTGGTACAAATAGAATGTGTGACACATTTACTACCTGGGGACATGATTCACTTTGGGAAATGGGAAGTTTTGGTTAACAGTTGGGGATGGTGTGTCATGGAACAGCAGCTGGATTTAGCTTGTCATATAAGCTAACCTGATTTACCATGTCATATATGGATAGACATTCTTTATGGAGTGTGCATTGAAGATTAAGTATAAGGCAAAAGAAGTCTGCCATCAACATTGTGGCTAATATACAGACTGTATGAGGTGTATGTGGATGTGGACATTTATGTGCGTGTGTGCTTATGTATATTGGGTTGGTTATACAATGATGCACTGTATTGTGACAAATACACAGAGAAGATGTTTCAATGTGGGACATACTGTTTGCATCTCTGTGTAATTTGCTTTTCACAATTATGTCTTCCTCACTGTAGCTCGCTCATCAATGTCTGGGAAGGATTAAAGAACCCGAATTGCAGGTTCTTACACCGAAAGTGTGGTGTGTACAGGATGACATAGTCCTGAAGCAGTATAAATAGAGTGAGTTTTGTGAAGTGGGAAGTTATTTTTTCAATCAGAACAAATATTTTGCAGAGTAAACATTGTAGGCTAATGAATCTCCTTAAATTCCAACATGTCATGGATTTGTACAGTTGCAAATTCTAAATAGTAACATGGGCTCCTGTAGGAAACCCAGTATAATATTTAAAGTGTACCCAATAAGAACATTTTAATTGCATGAAAAATCTCTGCAATTATTTCATCATCCCAGATATAAGAAAATGACTATTTAGTCCAGAACAGCATAGAAGTGGACCGAGAGAGAGAGAGAGAAAGAGGAATAAAAAGGAAATCCCAGAAGACAATGGGGAGCCAAAATGACAACAGAATATAAGAATGCAGTAAGACCCCAGCTAGAGACTTACTCATTTAGGTAAGGATTTTGCTAATGCATAACACAATATGCGGTATTTTTTAATTTAACAACTTGTACTAAATGTGGGTTATCAATCCTTACTCAGTTCTCTTCAGCTTATCTAGCACCTACTTTGTGTGCTATGAAATGTATTAGACATGGGAGGCAAAGGTACATCAGATGTCATTCCTGCCCTCAGGTAATACAATCCAGTTTCTAGGAAAGACTGTGATGCAGTCCTGTGTGGTGCAGCAGAGGGAAGCCCAGGGAGGGTGAGAAAGTACAGGACTCACTTGGTTCAGCTTGGGATAGTTTGGCAAACAAATGGGGGGAGAGGAGGGAGTTTGGCCAGATAGAGGGACAGTGGGTACAGTCATCTTTCACTGCCAGCAAATCAATGTTTCTGGCTCCTGAGGCTGGAAGCAGTAGAAGGAATGGAGGGTATAAAGATCTGAACCTGCAGAACTGACCACAGTGACATGGCCACAGGGGAGGTTGAAACCTGGGGAACTGGGGATTCTAGCTTGAGTGCTCAGGCGAATACTGATGATATGACAGGAAGAGGCAGGGCAAAAGGAGACACAGCAGAGTGTGCTCATTATTTTGGTGTATTTATTAAGATTTGTGGTAAAATGACTCCTTTGAGAATAAGCAGGTAGCTTATTCTTCACATAAACGTTACCTGGAAACAGATCTGAGAATCAAATGTGATAAAGTCAAATCCCAGGCACCTATGTTAATAGGGAAGTATCTTTCCCAGACAGTTAAAATGTTAAAAAATATTTAATGCTACTTACCTTTGAGATACAGTGTTTGCTGATATGTATTCAGGATGTCATTTTTTTTCCTCCTTCACAACTGAATGCTGTCACTCAACGTAAATCCAGTGAATAAAGAATCATTATGGTTAGCAGGCTTAGCAATCTTCACCTTCATCTCTATTTATTAAATGTATGAGAATTAATTTATGTATCACTATCATATTTTAACATGTATCTATTATTCTTGCATTCATTTGCACTCTGAACACTACCTTGCTCAGGTATTCTTAAAAAAAAGAAACTATATATCATATAGATAGATGGATAGATGATAATGATAGATAGATAGATAGATAGATAGATAGATAGATAGATAGATAGATAAATATGTGTAACATACCCCATGTGCCTCATCTCATTTCCCTCCTTTATCTCCAGGGAGAACCACTATCCTTAATTTCATGCCTTTGTTTCCCTCATTCACATGGGTTAAAGTTTCTCCAGGGAAGGTACCTAGGGGTGATATGCTGGGCCTTGGGACTCAGTTTTATCGCATTATCTCTAGGCAGTTGATCTAGTTATACTCCACCAGGGGTGTGTGAACTTAGAATGGTCAGACATTAACATTTGACCAGTCTGATGGGCACGGAAGTGTTTACATTAGTCAACTATTCTTTCCTGCTGCTTTGAGCAGCTTTCATCCATTAAATGAGGTTTTCTTGCATCTGAAAAGCAAAATAAAACTCAATAAACAAAAACAGACTAGAATATGTTTAAGTCTATTACACACTTCTACTGCTAAATGCAGTGTTTATTGCAGTGTTCAAATGCTATCTAATGCATTTTTTAATGACCAGGTATTAAAACAACATATCTTTGTGGGTTCCAATTAGGCTTTGCATATTTTCAAAAGATGGGAAAATGTATTTTGCAACCCCTACCTTTAGCTAAATATATGTCTGAGTCTTGCTATAAAATATCATTTACTGCAGCTATCTTAAGTTAGAATATATTGTACAAAATTGGTATATAGAAAGTTGAATAACTGTCATCAGTAAGAGTTTTGAAAATACAATGGCTTCAAACCACAAGCAACTACTGAATAATAACCAAACACACTTGGGGCAGCTGCACTCACAGAAAGAACAGGTACATCAGCAGCAGAGCAAGTAGAGGGATGGCATTTTTCAAAGGAGGTGGGGCCATTTTCAGTAACTTTGAGTTGTAGAAAAATCTTTATGTCAGACAAGAAGGAAAGAGACTCTCGATGAGGCAATATTATTTATCTTCTTCTAGCTAAATTGTATACAAGAATAACAATTTATCAGCAGTTGTATATTCAATTCCAAGAAAAAAATAACATTGCAAATATTAAATATATACACATCAAAGGTACCTGCATAGTTATCTGCATAATAAATGAGCTGATTTAGAGCAAAGGAAAAAAGTGAAAATTTTACAATAATATAAATAACTGCTGGGCATTTATTCACTTGCCTTTTCAAAAAGAAAGGTGGAATAAAAGATTAAACAGTAATATAATTATATTGTTGAATATGTCAGTAAAAGAGTACCTTAATGATTCTTAATTATAATTATAATGTGTATAATAAAAAGCCAGAACATTCTGGACTAGTTTAGCAGTTATATGATCTTCATTACCAGCCCTACCACTATCACACATGTGCAAACACACCACCACCTCTTCATGTGCGTGTGCGCACGCGCACACACACACACACACACACACACACACATACACATACACACACATGCATTTACATCTCAATGTAATATATCTAGTATTTCAGAGGGAAATGGAAGCACAATTGTGACATTATAAGACTAGAATAGCAAGAATGATGAGCTAGTTTATTCAATCATCATTACACATCCATTAATACATTACACACTTACTTCAGACCATGGTTTTTACTGCCAATGAAAGAAATATTTATTGTTGCTCCAAATATG
The DNA here is from genome assembly GCA_027563665.1 of Antrozous pallidus. Classification (NCBI taxonomy): domain Eukaryota; kingdom Metazoa; phylum Chordata; class Mammalia; order Chiroptera; family Vespertilionidae; genus Antrozous; species Antrozous pallidus. The sequence continues at coordinate 124,467,231 of CM050508.1, read as the reverse complement.
TAAGCATCAGTTCACTTTAGGCTAAATGTTACTGTTTGATATTTTCATATTTTCAAGGCAGGCAATAACTAGTGTCTTCAAACAAAACCCATATATTAAAACATCAGAGAGTTGTGATGAAACAAAGACTAGGTGGTTTAAAATATATGAGTGATGAAAAACAATTCAGAAGTTGACAATATACATGCATTCCTCTCCTCCCCTCAATTTGAATAGTTGCTGATTATAGGCAGGGCTAAGAATCAATGACTTCAGGCCATTATTTTGACATTGCTAAATGAATTTTACTTCTTGATGTTTCATCCATGTTGCACTCTGCTTATCTTGTTCTACATTCTTCTTTCTCTCCCAATGCTTGTTTGCATCATCCATCTTAAATTACTTTTATTTTCTTTTATAATCATTACATTTTCATATAAAGTTATGTGGCTTAACAGGAATATATTCTGAGAAATGTGTTGTTAGGCAATTTTATTGTTGTGCAAACATCAGAGAGTACACTTTCACAAACTTGGATGGTATAGCCTACTACACACCTAGGCTATACAGGATAGCCTATTGCGCCTGGTCTTGAAGCATGTCCAGATTGTAACTGTACAAAACAACAGAGATGAAATCAAGTACAAGAAAAGCTAATGCAATCAAGAGACATGGTAAACATGAGATGATGTATGAGGCTGTTGCTGGTGTGACATGGCATACTGTTTAACAGAAAAAATTTTAAAATATACATAAATAGGAAGAGTTCACTGTAAAAAAACAATAAAATATAGTATAGTAAATAGATAAACCAGTAACATAGTCATCTATTATCATCATGCATTATGTACCATAGATAATTGTATGAACTATACTTTTATACAACTGGCAGCATAGTAGGTTTGTTTACATCAGCATCACCACAAACATGTATGTAACTAGAGGCTGGTGCATGAAATATATGCCCTCAGAAGGTCCCTCAGCCAGCCTATGCCCTCTGGCAGTCTGGGAGCCCTTGGGGATGTCAGACATGCTTAGTGATGCTGTGGAGGTGGGAGAGGCTCCTACCACTGCCATTGCGCTTGCCAGCCATGAGCCTGGCTTCTGGCTGAGCAGTACTCCCCCTGTGGGAGCACACTAACCACCAGGGGACAGCTCCTGCAATAAGCATCTGCCCCCTGGTGGTCAGTGTGCATCACAGCGACTGGTCATTCTGCTGTTTGGTTGATTTGCATATTAGCCTTTTATTATATAGGATGTGATGCACTACAACATCATGATGGCTATGCTATCAATAGGCAATAGGATGTTTTCAGCTCCATTATAATCTTACTAGAGACCTAGTGCACAGATTTGTGCACTGATTAGGTCCCTTTTCCTGGCCTGTGGAATGGGGCTGAAACAGGCTCACCAACATCCCTCAAGGAGTCCAGGATTGCAAGAGGGTGCAGGCCAGGCTGAGGGACCTCACTGGTGCACGATCAGGGTGGGGAGGGACTATGGGAGGGCTCCAGGGCCTGTCTGGCCCATCTCGCCCAGTTCCAGTAGGCCAGACCGCAGCAGCAAGCTAACCTACCAGTCAGAGAATCTGCTCCCTTGTGGTCAGTGTGTGTCATAGCAACTGATCAAACAATTGAATGGTAGGACATTTAGCATATTAGACTTTTATTATATAGGATGGGACCACCACTGTATTTATGGTTCATCATTGACCAAAAAGTTGTTATGCAGAGCATGATTGTTTATACATTTTTTTCTTCTCTTTTATATATTTTTATTGATTTTAGAGAGAAAAGGAAAGGGAGAGAGAGAAAAAAAAACATCACCGATAAGAAAGAATCATTGATCTGCTGCTTTCTGCACACCCCCTGCTGGGGACTGAGCCTACAACCCGAGCATGTACTCTTGACTGGAATTGAACCTGGGACCCTTCAGTCTGCAGGCTTACACCTTATCTACTGAGTCAAAATGGTTAGGGCAGCGGTCAGCAAACTCATTAGTCAACAGAGCCAAATATCAACAATACAATGATTGCAATTTCTTTTGAGAGCCAAAACCAACTTTTGCGCATGGGCCACAAAGTTTCAATCGCACTGTATGTGCACACCCTCATGTGGTATTTTGTGGAAGAGCCACACTCAAGCGGCCAAAGAGCCGCATGTGGCTCGTGAGCCGTGGTTTGCCAATCACTGGGCTAGGGCCATTTTATTTTCTATCATCTTGCATTTCAAGTCAATTTCCAGTCCTAATAGAAAGAGAATTAAGATTTTCAAGGTCAAAACTTTACCTGCTATACCAATGTGAAATCTATGTAATAATGACCTAAAGTACCTTCTTTTTAAAAAATTCTCACCAGAGGATATGATTAATGATTTTTATAGAGAAAGAGAGAGGGAGAGAGGGAGGAATATCGATGTGAGATGAAAACATCAATCAGTTGCCTCAAAACCACAGCCTGGTATGTATCCTGACCAGGAATTGTGTAGCACTTAGAAATATACGTATATACATACCCATATGTATTTATAAATGCACATTTCTTTATAAAGTGGCAGACCAGAGCAAAACTGAACGCTCTATAAGAGTTCATTATGTAAAGAAAAATATAATTCCTTATTTCTCTCTTCAAACTTCATGAAATGTAGAAAATAAAGTTATCCAAGTTGTCTCGATAATAAAACAATATGATGTTTCTAAAACAGTGCTAATCTGAAAAACTTATACTATCTTACAAACCTTATTTAACATTTATTTTTACGTGAAATTAGAGAACTAAAAACCAATCCCCCAGAAGAGAAAAAAGGGACTAAAAAAATAAAGACAAAGATATAGAGCTACAAAAATACCCAATTGTGTAATTTGAGAGACTTCCATAAAAACCAAATGCAACCAGGGAAATAAACAGAGAAGGCTTTAGAAAAGATGTAAAATATCCCAGCAGATTTAAACTGATCTCAATACTCAGGAAGTTTAGGCTCGGGCACCTCCCACTTGAGGGGGGTCTCTGTGAGTTGTAGGAGCTGGAGGGGACTCCAATGGCCTAAATGGGCTTGTGAAGAAAGGGACTCAGACTCTCAATGCTCTGGTATTTTCTCTGATTTCTCTTCTTATTGTAACAAATCTTCACATTTGTTCTTAATTCTGTTTTCATAATTTTGTGTTCTTTGACTTAAAGTGCTCTCCAAATACTGCTGCCAGGTGAATTAGTATGCTAGGGCCCCCATCACAAATACCACAGACTAGGTGGCTTAAACAACAGTAACTTATTTTCTGAACACTGAAGTCCAACATCAAGATCAAGGTGTTAGCAGCTTAAGTTTCTTTTGAGGCCTCTCTCCTTGGCTTGTAGATGGCCATCTTCTCCCTATGTCTTCGTATGTTATTCCCTGTGTGTGTGTCTGTGTCCTAATCTCTTCTTCTTATAAGGACACCAGTCATATTGGATTAGGGCCCATACCAATGACCTCATTTTAACTTAATTATCTCTTTAAAAAAAACCTACCTCCAAATATGGTCACACTGTGAGGTAGTGGGAGTTAGAACATATGAATTTTGGGAGGATACAATGCAGACCATAATACCAGAATTAGCCAAAAAAAAAAAAAATCAGGACTCCCAGGTAAATGTGAATTAGAGAATTTCAGGTAAACAGCGAATAATTTTATTACATATAGTATATCGCATTCAATATTGAGGATATACTTACACTAAAAAAGTTATGAAATTTTTTCAATGAAATCCACATTTAACTGAGAGCACTATGTTTTACCTGGCAATCCTATCCCCAAATTATATAAGATTCAGACAGGGAGAAGTATGTAATGAAGGACAGATAGTCAATGAGGAAAACGGAAGGATCATTAGAACAATTTCATTTTAGAATTAAAAGAAACTTTAAGGAGTCTTGAGTGAAATTCCCTCACCTAGAGCAGAATTCTCTCACCTAGAACTTGGTACCCCTGAGACCCAGGGTTACACAGCAGCTCGGAGCCCTGAGGGTTCATACTTGCCCCAGGCTAGGCCCTTCCTGTGTTAAGAGGGCAGCTTCCAGAAGCAAGCTGTGAGTCAGCAGGGTTGGGTTTGGCCCTCGCCCTGTCTGCTCTCTCACACTGACACAGCAGAGCACCAGCAGTGCCCTTACCTGGCTGTACACCCCAGCTGGCATACACCCGGAGATCTCTCCAGACCCCCAGCACAACCACTATTCTTGAAAGAGGCTGTGAATGGCTGGTTCCAGGTAGCTGTCTCCATCACAGCAGCTCTTTAATTACAGAGCGCTTTGAGAATCCAATGGAAGCTATGGGTCTTTTAGTCCCCAATGCATACAAATACACCAAGACAAGTCTTGCATCTAATGTCAGAAACTCACAGAGCTCCTGAAGCTCCTTTATGGAAGCTTACACCATGCTTGTGCCCAGTACATACAGGGACGTTGCTGCTGCACCAACACGTGCTTGGACACACACCTCACAGTGACGTGCGTGTGTCCTGAGGAGCCCAGGAAACAGCTCATCATGGGGTATGTCTGGAGCTGCTAAGTTGCATTTTTAATAAAGGACAATTCTTAAGAAACCAGAGAAGTTCTCTAGTAATGACCTCAGGCATCCAGAGGGGCTGACTGGGAAGACCCCTGCATGTGGAGAAATGTCCCCGGTATCTCAGAAAGCAGGAATCCCCACACTGCCAGTGTTCCATGAGCGCTCTCAATGTCACAGCTGCGTGTAAAGCACTTTGACAACACGTCTGCAAGACAGGTTCTGTTAGTGTCCTCTTTCTTCAGGTGACAACGTGGAGGCTGAACAGCAAATAACGCGCCGGGAGTCCAGCAGGAGTTTAGGAGCCACCTCGCTATCAGCTGCCTTCATGAGCAATCTCGCCACCCTCGCCCCTGAATGTTAGGTCCAGCTGTCTGGGTTTTGAGACAGCAGTGTGCTGCCATGTCTGTTTGCCCTCTAGGCAAACATCTGGTGAGGGGCAAAAACTCCAGCGGCTGCTTTAAGGCTTTAGTTTTCAGAGCATTTGAAGTTTCAAAGCCTGGTTAACAGGAGAGTTGAGTCTACTTCTTAAAGGTATGTGGAATTTACACGGCTTCTCTCCATAATTTTCTTTAAGAAAGATGTGGGGTTACTGTCTCAGTGACAAAATGAACAAGCCATTTCAGAGCCTACCTAAAAGTGTGCGCATGTATCCTGCTTTTTGGTCCAGTGACCTGGCCCAGCTGTGTAGGTGACAGAAAATATTAACTGAACTGTGCCTTGGCTTGATGATCGGAGCAGGAATGTGACCCAACAGGAAGGCATCCCCAGTCCAGCGGCACTGAGCTAACCTGTCTCTCCGCACTGCCCCTCCCAGCCACCAGCCTTATACACAAGCCCCCTCGCCAGAAGCCCTCATTCCTGTCTTGTGCAAGCTCCAGAAAGTCCAACCTCTGCTTGACTTCCTTATTATTATTATTATTTTTAACTGTTCTTAAACCTCCTCTGTCCTTTGGGGAATTCTCTGGTTAAAACCCTCCGCTCATGATTGGTCCAGTGTACACTTGATGAATTTAAACCTATTGTGAATTTAATGTGGTCTAATGAGCTTTGCTTAGGAAAAAAAAATTCTTGGGTCACAGAACCACATTCATTGCTGTCACCAGCCAGTTTTTAATTACATGCTTTTGATTACCAGGGCAACGAAGGGAGAAGCTGGGTCCTCTGGGTGACCTCATCTTCATCAAAAGAAAAACAAGGAAAATAACAAGCATTCCATCTTAGATGGAGCATTACTCGTATTTACTTTGACAGCAAGTTTGTACAATGGTTTTATCTTGCTAATGTTGCTGGATGCTAACTTGTTTCCTGATTGGCTCCTAGCTTTTTTAGACTTTGAACGACATGAGAAAGGAGACTATGTTCTTTCCTTTGCAGGTTTTTGCTTTGACAACACTTACATGAACACATAAAATGTTGGCATAGATTGTTAAATGTTTCAGGAAATAAATGGCACTTAGAAACGTTAAGGGGTCAGGTGTAGGGAGAAGCACATTTACTCTCTAGGGAAGCAAGAATTTGCCTTGGAACACTGACATCAGAGAGGCCCACTGGAAAGATCAAATTGTGCCAACAGGAGCAATAATGACCTCTGCATTCAGAGGAAAGGTCAAAAGACCCAGTTTGTCAGAAGGTCTGTGATGGGGGAAAGTGAGAATGTCCAGGTGTAGCAGACTTGCCAGTGCTGCCCCCAAAACCCCATGCCGCTGCCACCTCAGTGCACACCCGCCCGACTTCCATAGGCCAGGGAACCTGCATTTCCGTTATAGAGGCATTCTCTGGCTAGGGAAGCCTGCTGTGCCCCCCCCCCCAAATCATACCAGAAATGCCCTGAAATTAACAGACCCTGGGAGCAGCTCTCAGCCAGTGACCCACCAGAATTAGCAGACCTATCAGATAGCTCTGCTTCCTAAGGAAAGCCCAGCTACTTTGTAAGACAGCAATGTTTTGATTATTCCCATGATTTTCTAGGTGAGAAATGCAGGCAGGACTCAGCTGGGGAGTTTTCAGTTCTTAAGGACCTTGGGTCACTGGCTCAGTTGCCTTCAGCTGGCAGCTAGAGAGCTGCGAGACCCACGGAGAACTTTGTCCCATGCCAGGCCTCAGATATTCCTCTGCATGGCCTCTTTCTCTCCTCATGTGGCTCATCCTTTAGTTCTAGTACATGAGCTTCAATTCTTCTTACAGGAGAGCGATGGACATCCTCAGAGAGTGTGACAGTAGAGGTTCCTGGATTTCTTACTGGCCCAAAAATTGCCCAGCCTCATTTCTGCCTTCATCTACTAATAAAAGCAAGTCACTGGTCAGCCTTGGCTGGAGGAGAGGAGAAATGGATGTTGCCTTTTGCTGTGAGGAGGGGCAGGGCTGTGCCCACCGGACTCGGAGGCAGGTTCCACAGATACGGACATGAGCTCCCTCACCGGCAGAGTGTCAATCCTCAGCTTGGCCCACTCAGAGGTGAGTCCACAGCACCAACAGCGGGGAGATCTCGCTGACTCATTCCTTTTCTATCTCATTCCCTCACTCTCTTGACCGTGTTTCCTGTAATCACCTCCCAAATAAGCAGCTTGAGCTCACTGCCTTTCCTCAGGGTCTGCTTCTGGGAAAACTCAAACCTAGACATCAGGGTCTGAGGGAAGTGAAGGCACGAATATCAAGTACTCATATTTTCTGTCCCATTTTCCAGGTGAAAGTTGTGAATGGGAATAGGGGTCAGATAAGAGACACTTAGAACATTTTGCTCTTTTTTCCCAATTTCACAGTTCTCAGAACAAACTCAGCAGGGAAGGGTGAGTGATTTAAGAGTGGGGATGTTACATAGGCCTCCTTTTCTGCCGTTGACAGCAAGCATCCTTGGAAGCTATGATGTTGGCTGCGTCCTTTCCAGGACTGGTTTTGGAGGTGGCACTGAGAATCACTGCACTGAGGGGCTGTGGGGATTGACTGCAAAGCCTGCTGTCATCCTCCATCCCCGGGTTAAAAAATGTGTCTTTCTGTCCAGAGTGCAAGGACTAATAACTTAGTTGTTTGATGCTAATGATAGTGGCTTGTTTTGTTGTTTTAATTTCTAAATTGAAAAATTTAAATAAAACTCAATTGTACTAATTAAGAGTTTGTTGTATTTTTCATCCTTTACAAACTTTTACATAAGAAATAAATCTCAACTGAGAAAACTCATTCCACACGAATTGAGATGCTAGTTCTCAGGGACTTTGTTTTAGTACCCACTTTGTTTTCAAGGCCAAGAGTCAGGATTCATAGTAAGCACTCAATAAATATTTCAATAAATGAATCCTTATTTGGACAAGTGGTGACTAATGATAATGATAACACTTCTGTAGCTCTCTTATCCCCTGCCCCTGCTACAATAACATAGCAGGGAATAACTGTGGTTTAGAGAAAAATAATGATTTTCTGGAGGACAAAAGTGTACAAAAATTAGTTAGCTACATTATTGAGATACAATAAATAAGCTTAAATATTTAATGTAATAAAATTTGGAGGTAAAACTTTTAAAAAGGAAGGAAGAGAGATTTTTTAAAAATTATACATAGCTAATCCTATATAATAAAAGCAGAGTATGCAAATTGTTCCCTTGACGGGGAGTTCCTCCAGAAGTTTGATCAGGGGACAGGGCCAGCTGGGGGAAGGGAGGGAGTACCCAGCCAGCAGCCAGCATCTGCTAGGAACCTTACCAGTGCATGATTTTCATGCACTGGGCCTCTAGTTCAAATCTAAAAGGGAAATTAAGAACCACTATTGCTAATAGAATCATATTTTCTTTAAACTTAACCACAGAGAATTCCACTCTGTAAATTTAATTCACTGGGCTTTTTATGGGAGAAGGGTAATTGTCATTTCAAAGTTGCATAGCAAGAAAAACTAGAAGTAATACAGGAAGAGAAAGTGACCATAACCTTTAAAAGATCAGGATGATATATATTTCTAGCAAGTAGTTCAAACTCAGGACAAAACTTTAAAGTGGATTATCACATTTTGGAGACACTTTTGCTACCAAATTCTTTCTCCTCCTATGCCTTAAGTATTTGGTCTTTGCCTAGGTCCCACTCATTCTACTATGACTCATTAACTATTATTGAACATTTACTTTGTACCAGGCATTTGCCAGGGGCTACTGGGAGTATAGAGATGACCAAAACAGAACTTATTAACTTGAGGGGAAGGTATAAAATAAATAAGCACAACTATAGTTATATTCAAAATAAATAGCTACAATCTGTGATAAACATTGCACCTGGTTATGAATTGCTAAAGTATTTGTATATTTTTATTCTCTGTATTATATATTTATTTATTTAACTGATTTTGAGAGAGAGAGAGGAAGGGTGAGGGAGAATCATCCATGTGAGAGCCAAACATTGATCAACTGCCTCCTGCACACCCCTTACATGGGCCCTGACTGAGACTCAAACCAGAAACCTTTTGATGCACAGGATTATGCCCAGTCACCTGAGACGCACATTCAGGGCTATTTATTTATTTTTAACATTTGAAAAAACTTGCATTAAATATGTACTAAATTAAGATTGTGTTTTCTAAATTAAAATTGTGTGAATTTTAAAGAACAGTTCTCCTTCCCTGTTATTATAGTTTCTGGACAGGCCTAGCCAGGTAGCATCCAAAGGACGGCCATTGTCGTCCAACTCCATGGAAAAGCCTTTAATATATCCCAGTCCTTGGATATTCTTTTTTTTTAATGGATATTCTATGTTTGATAACAGAACCTATAATAAGTCATTACTGGCTGGTAAAGAACTATCTTGTCCATAGATGCAATGACATCAATACAAAGAAGTGAATATTTAAAGAAATGTCAGGTTCTAGCTGAGAACTGGCTGGGGTTTCTTTTTGGGAGCACTGCTTGACACCTCGAAACAACATCATTCAAATCGATACGACTGAGCTTCTTTGTAAAACACTTATCCTCTGATCCAAAACATTCCTTCAGTGCTTCTACTGGGCATTTGGTGATACCTTTGCGGTCTGAAAAGAGATAACATGGGCTTCCAAACAGATTATCTTTTGCAATTTTTCCAAGGGTGATCTGCCTCCACAGTAGTTTCTACACAATGAACCTGCCAAGGCTTCTTAAGGGAAGAATGACTTCTGACAGAGCTCGGCTGCAGACTTTGGCAGTAACCACAGGCTAGAGACACATTTCACGTTTATTCCTTGGAAATCCCGAGGCAAACACATTTTTCTTCCTTCCTTTGGGCTCTGCGAAATATACTATTTGACTTCCTCTCCAGCAAGCTGTCTGCCTCACTTTTAGATTCACCTCTCACATTCATTTCCTCTAGAAAGCATTTCCTAGGCCAAAATAAACTCTCCCAAATTGTGTTAAATCGTGTTCAGTGCTCCAACATTGCAGTTCTCAGATGTCTTGTGTTACTCCCTCCCCAGCAATGGCCTTCATCTCCCCAATGTGATCTGGTTGCAAGTGCTTTTGTGATTGTTTATTTAATTTCAGTTTCAAATCCACTTATGACTATTGTTTCTAATGGTGCTGAGCACATATTGCTACTCTCAATAAATAGTAAATTAATGTTCTTGTTATCGTACATGACTATTATGCACCTCACCCATCATCACCATTATCATCATCTCTGAATGAAGGTGTAATCATAAGAACCCTTTCAACTTCCACAGCCTCATTATACTCACAAATAGTTTCCTGTCATATTCTTTTCTTTTTAAATAGCTTACTGTTTTTGTAAAATTGCTGAATATTTGTTATAAAAATTTGAGCCACATGGAAAAGGACACCAAAGTAAAAATCACTCTAGATTCTACCATTGAGAAAAATAATATTAAAATTTCACAAGGCCTTGTCAGGGTAACTCGGTTGGTTAAAGTGTCGTCCCAATACACTAAGTTTTTGGGTTCAGTCTCTGGTCAGGGCATACACAAGACTAAACCAATAAATGCATAAATAAGTAGAACAACCAGTCAGTTTCTTTCTCAGAAAAAAAGAAAAACCATCAATAAAAAAATTTTCAATAAACATTCTTCCAGATTGTTCTTTACTTTATATAGACATGTAGATATGTGCATATAGTTTTACATAATTATAGCATAACTATTTATACCTGTTTATACCTTTTTACTTATTTATACACTAGTAGCCCTGTACACGAATCTGTGCTACAGTAGCTCTCCAGTAGCTCTCTAAGCTCTCCAGTAGCTCTCTGCCCTCTGCTCTGCCATCCTGTAGCTCCCCCTGTTCCCCCTCTCCCCTCTTCCACCTCATAGCTTGCTGCCCTGCCCCCTCCTGTAGCTCTCCACCACCCACTTGTAGCTGGCTGCCCCACCCTCCTGCTGATCCTTGATCAGGTCGTTTTTGCAGTCTGTCATTACGCTTCAGGACATAATGACCATTTGCATATTACAGTTAGTCATTTTTAATGTTTTCATTATGTTATTACACAGGTTTTATACACAACCCTTTGCTGTAAACGTTTATGTTGTTCCACAATTTTTACTAATCTAAACAATGCTGTAGTGAAAACTCTCTGCATATAAGGTTTTGCACTTGTGGTATTATTAACCATTTGGGGTAAATTCTTAGAAGTAGAAATTACTGTGTCAAAGGGTATACGTAATACTATGTCTTGGTCCATATTTTGATACACATGACAATTGATTATAATCAATTCACACCAATAGTAAGTGTATGAGAATTTTCTACCTTGTCTTTTCTCATAACATCATTGCTGAGTCAGAGAATATTTGCAGGGGAGCGGGGCAGGGGGGTGAGGGGGATAGCTAATTGCTGAGCTAAGTGAACAATAAATTAGTAGCAGTTTTTATACATTGTTTTTCTTGTCAGCAGTATGAAGGTTATCACCTTCATTCTCTTGTCATTACTCTGCTCCTTTGTTTTCATCGTCTGAATGAGATGATTTCCCTGAATTATCACACGCAAGGATTTGATGACAGTCAATTTGTATGAGCACCTGAACCCATTATACAGCATAATTCATACGTGATATAAAGTGACAGTTGCTAGCAGATTGCATTGACATCCCTTTAGAGAAGACAATTGCTCAACAGGAATCATTCTGAATCAATTAATCGAGCCACAGCTAAGCTGTAAGGCTGTGACATTCTGACACCAGGAAAAAGGAGCCACTGCGCATTCTGTGCCTTATCTTTGCTCAAGTAGTTTTCCATTGCTTAGCTCATTAAGGCCATTTGGTCCTTGACAGGAATCTTATTCAACATCCTTGGCCTCCCACAGTGGGTTCAGGAAAAGCTGGCTCTTTCCCTCTGATTTTTGTCTGTGAGAGTGGGTGTAGTGAAATAAAAAATATATGTATTTTTGTGACATGAATATAATTGAATGAGTGTGGAATAATTCATGAAAAATATAAAATCGCTTTCTGTTTATTATGACCATGTGGAATTAGGATATGTTGATTAGCTACGAAATCTGCCTTAAGTGTCTCAGGAATATGAGATTTGATAAATATCAGTAAGAGAAAAGGTATATAGGAGTAAAGAGAGATATTACAAAGATGATGGTAAGGATTACAGTAAAGACATAGACCTGAATCTCCAATTCAATGGGTTCTTATTTTCCCCCTCTTTTGTGTTATTTTTAGATCTAATGTTTTCTTAATAATTGGTTTTGCTTCTACAATCTTGAAAATAACCTCTATGGACTTTCTCTAACTAACTCATACACATGGACCATCCATAGGCTAATACTAATGTCTGTATCCCACCCTCAGAGATTCTGAATTCACTATTTTAGAATGTGACCTACACAACAGCACTTTAAAAAGCTGACTTGAAGTCAAAATTAAGAACAATTGATTTAGATAAAGAAAGACATTCAAGATGAATGATAAAATACAAAGTGTTTTTGAAATATTTTTAGTTTTCTCTATATCCCATTCAATCCAACTAGTTAAAATCCTCCCATTACTGTAATTACTTACATAACTTTTATATTTAAAAGCAGTTAGATTACCCATAAATTAAGAGAACAGACTTTTCACAGTAATAGAAAACTATTACATAGGTAATTTTCCTGTTGCCACTGGTGACAGAATAAATCTAGGGTAGGAGTTCTCAAACTTTATAATTCATATGAGTCACCTGGGGAATTTATTAAAACTGAGATTACTAAGGGGAGCTCCTAGACATTAGGGTTTCAAGGCTGGAAGGAAGCCCAGGAGTCGCTTTTGTAACATGGACCCCAGTGATTTTGATGTTAAGGGATGCTGATTCACACTTTGCAAACACTGAATTGTAGGGTCTAGACCCAGGGCAGCTGGGATGTTTCCCACTTGGCAGACTTTCTGAAGACTTTGTACGAGCCATCGAGAACTGTAAAAAGCACTTCAGCATGCTTTCTTTTGTTTTCAGCAAATAGGCTTTTGGTAGCCTTCAAATAGCTGCCTGCAGCTCACTGTTAAGGAAAGTTGCATAGAGAAGGGGAAATACCATATGCTGCTCAAATATTACAAAGGTAGAGGATTATAAGAACAAAGGAAATAATGCAAATAAATATGGTATGTGTTGACTGATTAGGAGAGATATAGAGAAACAGAAAACAAACTTTTTGGCTTTATTTTTGAATGGCGAGCAGAAAAGTAAAATTAAACATAACTTGGGATATTTTCAGGTAGTACAGGATTGCTAAAACATTATTCAAAACTGGTTTAAGTAAAAATAATTGTAGTTGGGGGCCAATGGGGCAATAAGGACACATATGTGATACCTTAATCAATAAAGGAAAAACATTAATAAAAATAAAAATAAATAAATGTAATATTACTCAGCTGGAAGGCTAATGGGCAAGAGTATCTTTAGGCATTATTTGCTTCAGGTTTTAAGAAGTCACTTTGCTCCCTCTCAGAGCTCTCTATCCTTTCTATAAGTTAGCTCTAATGCAAGCTGCCAGTGTTGCTCTCAGTAGATCCAGGCTTTTTCCAGATGGTTGAAGCAGCTACAAGTGTTAAAAACTCATACCATTAAGTCTAGTGGAAGAGAAAGGCAGTTTGGGTTTCTGTCTTTCCCAGTAGATTTGCTGAAATGTATTATTGGCTGTGTAATATGAACCAATCACTATGGCCCAGGAGATCCCCTTGCTGGAGCTGGGAGATGACTCAGTTCCATCTGGAAGCATATGGACTGGTGGGGGAGGAGAGTGATTTTCCAGAGGAAAGCCTGTTTAGCAAAGGGTGTGCAATGCATGTGCTCCACTCGGTGACAGAAAACCTTGACTGTCCACGGATGTTCAGTGTACTTTAGAGCGCATTAAAACATCCCTGAAAATTTAAAGAGCAAACACTACCACAAGAGTTTTTCTGCACGAGGGTGAGGATTGATGCAAAGGATTATGGGCTGACAACTCATCACTATAACTTGGTTTTGACCTCCCCAAGCAAATGTGGGATTAATTTAAATCTAACAAGAGATATAACTTATAATAACTGAAGGTTTCCTGTTTCTCAAACACCAGAAAATATAAATTGGCAGTTGTGTTGACATTTTAAAACATGAAATGTGCACAGAATAGTGAGAAGTGGTTATTTTGTCAAAGAAGAGAGGTTTATAGGATTCCTGCATATTCCCTGTTCCCTTAACCTTCCAGCATCCAAACTGTTTCCAGAAGACAATTCAAAACAATGCATCTTTCTAATTTATTTTCAATAAATCACTTCAAAAAGTGGCTAAAGCCCAAATCAGTACTTTATGGAACTCTTCATCCACTTCTCTGATATTTCTGGCCTTCAAGCTTCAACTTGTCTGCATTGCTTTTCTTTAGTTTTAACATTTTCCTTTTGCTGATGAACTCTATAGTTAGGAGCCAGTTGTTGAATTCTATTACTTATTCTAAAGATAATTTAGAAAATATTACAGAATATATAATTGTTTATGCCTACCAATTCATTAAAACACCAGAAGAAATGAATGTGACCTATTGTGGGGAAGCACAGAACTTGTTTGGAAAGTCTAAGGAGGATTCTCTGAAAGGTTGGGGGCCTCTTAGGGAGGCCTTGCTGAAGGCAGCAGCCCATGCTTTGAGTTTTTCAAACAAGTGTGAGCCCCCAGGTGTTTTTCTGGAATCTCTATGTTTAGTCTTTAGACATAACCTTGTAGAAGCATGTACTTTCTCCAGAATAGTTATCCTGCTGATTGTATCTTGACTTTAATTTTAGTTCAAGTTATTTTTACAGTAAAAGCTTAGGAGGCAGGCAATTGGGGCTGTTTTGGTGCTTCCTGCCAAGCAGCTCTTTAGCTTTTCTTTCACAGAAACATATATCAGAATAATCCATTGCTCAGGGTTTGCTGGTCAGTCCTGGCAACCTAGTAAAATAAAAATAAGAAAATAGAATATAGTACAATCTAAAAAACACAGAAGACAACAAGAACAAGCTCACAGATTCAGAAAAAAGACTGGCAATTACCAAAGGAAAAGAGGTTTAGTGAGAAGGCAAAATGGGTGAATGTGATCAAGTGTAGAGTGTTGGACAGTAACTAGATTTACAGTGGTGATCACTGAATATTGTATGCAAATGTCAAATTATAATGTTGTACACCTGAAATATATATAATGTTGTATTGCTAATTTTATCACAATTTAAGAAATATCAAAGGAGAGGTCACTCGCCAATGTGGACGGGGGAGCACAAAGATTGGCAGTATTTGGAAGACCATGGATATAACTTGAACTTTTTAGCAGCCAACACAAAAGGAGGAGATGTGATTATTTACATGATTCTTAAAATACTTAAAAGGTCAAAACACAGCTTTTCCTAGTATTATATCCCCAAATTTCCTCCCTTGGGTCCTCAGCAAGAGGAACCTATGTAACAATGCAGTGGACAGGGTCCTAGGTTAGATATAGAAAGTATATCTAGCCCTAGCTTTTTTGGCTCAGGGGATAGAGTGTTGGCCTACAGACTGAAGGGTCCCAAATTCAATTCCAGTCAAGGGCACATGCTTTGGTTGTGGGTTCGATCCCCAATAGGGGGCATGCAGAAGGTAGCTGATCAATGATTCTCTCTCATCATTTATGTTTCTATCTCTCTCTCCCTCTCTCTTCCTCTCTGAAATCAATAAAAAAACATAAAATTTCTTAGATTTGTTTCTCACATTTCATATATAGCAGGTTAATACTATAATCTCAAAATAAAAGAAATTCTTCTATTAAAAGAAATTCAATTAAGCTAAATGAGAAAGGCAAGAAGAATTGAGTTCACCCTTCTGATGATCTAATTTAATTCTGAAGAATGTGTAAGTTGCTTAGAGACAGGATAGACTGTATATACATCAGGCAATTCTCAGTATTTTTTCTCTTCTTCAACTCAATAACATTGAGTAACAGTGACTCTGAGGTTAGCTATATTGTTACACTCCTTATAAAAGTCCTGAAATATCTTGACATCTATACTTTAAAAGATAACCTAGTTAAAGATTTTATAATTAACGTTTTACTATACCTGTTTCACATATTTGCCTGATAGCCATCCCTCTGTGCATCAATCAATTCATTTCTGTATGTATTTTAAGATAAACTGCAAACAACAATGGGATCCCCCTCAGTACTTTAGCAGGTGTAACATTAATTAGAATTCAATATGGTGCAGTTTCTTTTTTGGATATAAACTTTAAAGTCAATCAAGTGCATACATTTTAATTACTGAGTTTTAACAAATTTTAAACTTAATGAACGTTCATAAGTCTATTGGAAAGCTAGCTACCTTCAGTCTACTTCTGTGAGCCAGAATATTCCTTGAAAAATATTTTGGGAGTTAAATTTCTTTCTGCTGACATGAAGTTTTTGACAAATTTTAAATAAATGTTTTATGCAATTCATGGATTTTAAATTCATTTTACAAATATTATTCTAGTTAGATGTCTAGCAAATTATATAAGTTACTTTGAAGGGATTTTCAAATAGTTTGGTTATATGTACAGATTTAGCTAAAGTGTTTAAACTTTCAAACATTTTATATTGCATTTATAAATTTAATAAGTTTATTTTTTTTAAAGTATATGTATTTCAATTGATCCAACAACTAAAAATATTTTTTAGCTCTTATACATCATACAATTTTTAATAGTAAACTGAATTTATATGATTTTAGCTTAAAGTCAGAAATTTATCTGAGTTACTTAAATATGTATTTTAAACTGGAGTTGCAAGGTTGTCCTTCTATTAGGTCAAATTCTCTTAAAAATTCTGTCAATATGACTAAATATGATAGAAAATTTCTCAATCAGGAAATATTAATACTATAATTTTGATTGTTTAAACATTTCTATACTTTCTCCAAGCATAAGAGATCCATATACTTTAAAAAAGACAAATACCATACTACTTAACTGAAATTATTTTGGCTAAAAATTCTGACCAGATGTTCACTCCAAAACTATCCACCAAGGGCGGTTGTGGGTTCGATCCCTAATCCAGTCTGGGTGTGGGCAGGAGGCAACCAATTGATGTTTCTGTCTCTCTTCCCCACTCCCTCCTTCCCACCCACTCTTCGTAAAAAAAGCAATCGGGAAAAAATTATTTGGGTGAGGATTAACAAAAATAAAAACAAAAAAACAAAACAAAACAAAAAAACCCTTGCACACAAATGTTCATAGAAGTTTTATTCATAATAACCAAAAATGAAAAAAAAATCTAAATGCCCATCAACTGATGAATGTATAAACACAATGTGATAGAGCCATACAATTAAATATTATTTGTCAAAAAACAAAACAAAACTGTGATGCTATATGTTACAAGATGGATCAATCTTCAAACATGCTAATTGAGAAAAGTTAGTTAGAAAAGATAACATGCTATATGATTTCATTTATATGAAATGTCTAGAATAGGCAAACCTATAGAGATGGAAAGTAGATTAATGATTGCCTAGATCTGGGTGAGTTGGAAGGAAACGAGGAGTGACTCCTAATAGTACTAGGCTTCTTTTTGGGACGATGAGAATATTCTAAAATTGACTGTAGTAATTATTGTATAGTTTTGTGAATATACTAAAAATCAGGAAATTTTATACTTACGTTGAATGAATTATATGGTATGTAAGTTATATCTGAATAAAGTTGTAAAAAAAACATTTTAAAATCTCATTCTCCTTTATTAGTCATTTGATCAGGTATTATTGAGATGTTAAGAAGTTTATCATGAAGGATTTTATTCTCAAATAGAAACATAAATCTTCTTAGAAAAATGCCCTTTGTCTCTATTTTTTCTTCCTGCATTAAACTTTTAGGTGATGTCTGGAGCAGCTATTCATCTTATGATCATGAGGCAAGAAAAATGAGGTTGAAAGTCAACCCACTAAGGACTATGTGGAAAGAGCCGGATCTCTGATGGCTTTCATGAGCAGCTGATCCACTGTTGTTAGGCTGGGTTTTCTGTTAGTTGGAGAGAAATACATTCTGAACTGATGAGAGAAGTAAAGGTAAAAAGGTTTATGTACAAAAATGCATTTAAGAACGTAATTTCTTGAATACTTCCTATTATATAAGAAACATTTTCTCACTATGTACTTCAAAACAAGGACTTTCATGTGTATATATTTTGCTTTATTTAATCTTTAAAGCAATATTATGAGGTAGTTATAATTATTTTCATTCAAGATAAAAAAGCTAAGATCAATAGGAATAACTGATTTGTAGAAAATCACAGTAAAGAGTGAAAAGGAATTTGAACACCAGTTTTCTCACTCTAATGACTGTTACATTATTGTAGGCTATTACTTTGTACTATTGCCATGGTTTTGTTTTGTGCATACAACAATGTCTCATCATTGCCACATTCACCTCTCAGTATTTATCAGTTTTTATCAGGGCTTCCCTCCTCCCCCTTTTCTTTCCTTCTTTCTTTGATTGATTGATTTTTTAAAAAAAAATCCTCCTCAAATTTTTGCCTCAAGTCTAATCATGCATTATCTGAGTATTATATAAACTGGTAATTCAGTACCTTAGCAACCAGCTCTACCACAGGATTAAATATAAAATTTCCCATGTTACAGAACTTAGAGTTTAAAAATATTGGCTTACAGTAGAAATTCTTTCTTTAAAGTTTAACATCTCTCCTAGAAGAAACTATCTCCACGTAAAATTTAAACAGAAAATGCGACTCTTTTAAATTAAAAATTTAAAATTTGAAGGACAATTTAATTTACTCTATAAAAAGTTAAATTTTTTATTAGACAGAAGTGAACTCATTATAGAAAACTTAGGAACAACAGAAATAGACTAAAGAAAAATATTCATTTATATGTTCACCTCTAACAAATACTACTTTGATATATTTCCTTGTCGTCTTTATGCTGTCCTATGCTTAGATTTGCATATGAATTTGATATGCTTAGTTTGTTAGCTGTGATCTCACAATTCCATATATTTGTACAATTTTGCATTCCACTTTTTAAAATAATTGTTATAACATCAGTATTTTTATACGTGGCAAGTTTGTAAAAGCTATACATTCATTCTCTTTTATTTCCTTATTTTAAGGTACCAAAACACTTCCTAAATATTTAAAAATAAATGGTAATCTTCAAAAATGCTTATTAAGTATGAAAAACTGTATAATAGAGATTATATATGAGCATATTTATATAGTATTTACTTATTGACTACATTTGATATACTCTTCCCTTCTGCACCTTAGAATATTTTTAGCATGTTTTTGTGTTAAATTGATTCATATCCTATCTAATAAAAGAGTAACATGCAAATGTGACCGCACCTTGGCTCCTGATTGGCTATGCTACCAGCCAATCAGGAGCGGGAGCGGGGCTGGGCAATGCACGATCCTGCTTCTCCTGCGCCTCCCCATGGCCTGAGGAATGAGCACCATGGGCCTGGGGAGCGGACGCTGCGCTGGTGGTCCTGGCAAGCCCGCAGCGCCATTTCCCCAGGTCGTGTGGAGGCACAGTGGGAAGGCCAGCCACCACCATGCTTTGCTGAGGGCGCCTGGGGTCCAAGATCATGAAGGGTGCGAATGTGGGGGTCCCAGATCACTGGTGCGCACCCGAAGGGAGGGGCCACAGGAGGCCAGGGGGAAGACGGGCTACTGTCATGCTTTGCTGCGGGCACCAAGGGTCCCAGATCGTGAAGGACATGTGCGCAAGGGGGCCCCAGATCGCCATGGTGGAGGGGCCAAGGCAGAGGCCGTTAGGGGTGATCAGGCCAGGACGGGAGGGCAGTTGGGGGTGATCAGGCCAGGAGGGGTGGGCGGTTGAGGGTGATCAGGCTGATGGGAGGTGGGGGCAGTTGGGGCTGAACAGGCCAGCAGAGGGGACCAGTTGCAGAGTGGTTAGGGGTGATCAAACAGTCAGGCAGGTGAGTGGTTAGGAGCGGATTGTGAGGGGGTTGTCCAAGTGTCAGTTTAGGCCCGATCCCACAGGGATCTCAGATTGGAGAGGATGCAGGCCGAACTGAGAGACAACCCTCACCCCAACCCCCCACATGCATGAATTTTGTGCACCGGGCCACTAATATGCTATAAAGAGGAAAATAGAGAGTGAAAAATAAAAATGGAGAATTACTAGAAAGTGATTTTTAATGCAATAACTTTTTATAATCTTTACCACAATTAGACCCCAAACAATTATTGGAAGTGGTTGAAACTGTTCTACTTATGTCTAGAATGGCATAGGAAGAACAACAAAAAGTTTGTCACAAAATAATTCTTTTTAAGAATATGAATCTTTCTCCATTATCCCAAAGCACGTAGACTACATTTTAGTTGTGGTGCATGATGTTAACTGGTCTCAGAACTTTGCAAAAATTTTAAGAATTTTTTTTGCAGATGAAAATGTTGATAAGCAAACTGGAAGGAGGATTAGAGATGGATTATGTGTGCTTATACGTATGTGTGCATGCATGCCCATGGAATTCTTACAGTAATTGAATTGGATGTTGTATGTACAGTAATTGATGATTAGAACCTCTTTTCCTTCTTAGTATTCACATGAGAGCCATAACCCAGAAATAAATGTTAATAGCATTCTAATAATTATTCTTTTAGTTAAAAATATACATAGCTGCACATTTTTCTATATATACACATTTATATATTAAGTATAGATAATTTTACATATAGTTATATATGTATTATATAGTATGTGCTACATATAGTGCATGCTATTCAATTATACCACGCTAACTTTTAAAAGTTAGTTATTGTTATCCTCTTAAGGAATTAAACTAATTAACTTTCAGAAACTTATGGATAGAAATGATCTTGCTTTACTCCTGGATAGATGCTTGATGGAAGTACAAAAAGTCAGTTGGGAAATTGAGTGAAGTAATAAACTCTAAAATAATAAAAATGATTTATTAAAATTATTTTTAAGCTTCATCTTTGTATCTTTGTAGTTAAAAGTATAAAATAATTTCCTGTATATCTACAGGCTCTGGGCAGATAAAATTATTAAGAATAACTTCTGGTTGCCAGAGCAGAGCAATTGGCAAAAAAATCTCATGACATTATTATTACACTTACAATGTCCATGTTCCTGATCAGCATTCCCACTAAAATGGCTAAGCATAAGACCCAGAGTGAATGAGAAGAAGGAAGTCTACAGTATCACACCTCCCTCCATGATCTCCTTGCTGCATCCTGTGAAGGTAATTTGCCTGTATCTGCTGTTTCTGGTCAGTACCCTTATAGTTTTGCTTCAACTTTCTCTTTACATCTTCCACCTTTCAGCCTTACTTCTCAGAACTCTGTACCTGATTATATTTTCCCAGGTGGTTGACTACTTAATGGAATCTATTCCATCTGCATTGGTCCCTTAAAGTGATCTATGATGACTAACTTGATTTGTCTCATCATCTGAACTTCACATCATCTTCAACTTCTTCCTCCTTCTATTTTTCTCTCACCTTGAATCACTCACCAAGTCTGTTATATTTCCCTTGAAATGTTCTCTTTCATCCATGGATTATTTAAATGTGGGTTGTTTAGCTTCTGGGACTTATATTTTTCTGTTATTCATATTTGGTTGTTTTCCTTGTCATGGTATAGAACATTCTGATCATATGTATTAGTTGTTTCCTATTGGTGAGGGAGGGATCCCTGTTGTAGAGTTAAGAGGATACTTGAACTTAGGACACTCGATACTGGATATTTAGTAGTCCCATATACTCAAAGATGAGGGAGGAGGACACTACACATCATAGAGGGCCACATGGGGGTTTCCCTAGGAAACAAAGTGAACAGTCAGGGGCTATGAAAGGCAGGCTCTGTAGCAAGAGGGTGGGGTGCCCCTGGTTCCCGTAGGATGACAAGATATGTTTGTTTGAATAATTCCATGCTGTCAGGGAAATGAAACCTGCTACTCAAGGACATGCAGAAGTTGCTGCTGGTCCCATTGGTGAAGATGTTTGTTTGCCAGGAGACCTTAGCCACACTGCAGGGGGAGGGGAACTACTGGTTAAACCAGATGAGGCCTTCTCAATTTCACTAGATGTCAGGGTGGCACATAATAGTGGATCTTAATTTAGGTCTGATAACACATTTCAATTATATTAAATTTGAACTTCGTTTTATAGCCTATCTTGGTCTGCGTTCCAAGCTTTTATTATAAACTAGTGGCCCGGTGCACGAAATTTGTGCACGTGTTGAGGGGGGGAGGGGGGGTTGTCTCTCAGCCTGGCCTGCATCCTCTCCAATCTGAAACCCCTGTGAGATCGGGCCTAAACTGGCAGTCAGACAACCCCCTCACAATCTGGGATTGCTGGCTCCTAACTACTCACCTGCCTGACCTCTTGATCACTCCTAACCACTCTGCCTGCTGGCCTGATTGTCCAACTGGTCCCCTCTGCCAGCCTTCTCAGCCCCAACACCCCCCCCCCACACACCAGCCTGATCACCCTCAACTGTCCTCCTCTCCTGGCTTGATCATCCCCAACTGCCCTCCCCTCCTGGCCTCAACACCCCTAACCGCCTCTGCCTTGGCCCCACCACTATGGCTTTGTCAGGAAGAACTTCTGGAAAGTCTCATGGTCTAATTAGCATATTACCCGTTTATTAATATAGATAGGATATGACATACTGCCATAACTATAACATATGTACCAGTATTACTCTATGAAAATACATACTTTATATGATAGGAAGGCATCTAATACATTACATTGTATGTGTTGTAAGCAATGGGAAATACTGTATTCATAGCAATAATACACACCCTGAAACTTCCCTTCCTGATCTGGGAATGGTTCTCCAGTTCTTTGAATGTTTCCTGGCCCCTAATGTATTTTTTTTGGTCATTCAGTATAACTTTATTTACTGTTTATTGCACATGATTTGAGGTCTTTAATTTCTAACAATCTTTATTCAAAGGACTATTTTTTCCATGAAGTTTAACATTAACATCAGTGAGTTCATGTATTCATGTGTTTTTATTATAAATATCTGAATTATTCACATTAGATCTTGAACTCCTAAGCATGGACTATGCACAGGCTGGCAGCAAGCCAGGAAGCCACTCTGAAAGCAAACAGATACTCTGCATAAGGAGAAAAGTCATTGCACAACATTTAATGTCCAACCTCAGTCACCTCAGAATGTTATATATATTGACTTCTTAATTCATATAGTATCTGAACTCAACTGCTTGGTTGGTGACAAGGTTGACCTGGTTTCAGGAGGATTACTCCTGAAATAATTAAGAAAAGGGAGCTCAATATTTTCTTGGTTGCTTGCTCCTCCCCAGCACCTTAATCTTTCTTCTCAACCTCAGCCTCTTGGGCATCTTCTCCTTCACCTCCTTTTTCTTCCTCCTTTGCATCCTCAAATTCTTCCTTGACACTTTCTTCCTCTTCCTCTCCTTCCTCTTCGTCAGCCACTTCCTCTCCTTCTCCTCCTCTCCAGCTTCTCCTTCAGAGGGGGGGTTCATCCTCAGCTTCCTTGGCTTTTGCAGCCTCCATTGTCTCCTCCAACTCAATCTTCTCCTCCTGGACATGGCTAGTGTATTAAGAAGGGAAGGAGCCAGCGGACATCAAGTAGAAGCTGGTCTGTAAACCACTGTAGGCAGATTGACCAAAGACCTGGGAACTGTTGGAGTAGCTGCTGGCTATGTTTCCCATGCTGGTGAAACTGAGCCGGGTCTCCTTATCTTCCAAGAGTTTCCTGTAAGCTGCAATGTCAATGTCCAAAGCCACAGTGAGGAGGTCCTGGTTTTCTTTTAAATATCATTCCTTTTCATTCTTTGTAGTTCTCAACTCCTTTTCTAATTTGTTGCTTGTGTCCTGCACAGCACTAACACCTGAGTTCTACTTATCCTCCAGCTCTCCCACCTGCTTTCCCAGAGCTTACTTAGTTCATGCCCGGGCATGCTTCCATCTCCAGGGTCTTGGCCTTGAGCAGGCAGCGGCTTTCCTACACTTCCTCCTTGGCTGCGCGCACCCCTTAGATGTTCTTGACAGTGTTCTCAGTCAGCATGGTGAACGGCTCTTGTACCAATCTTCGGCATTCTGCATGTTCTTGGCAGTCAGCTTCTTGTACTGGATGCAGACATCCTTGAGCCGGCAGAGAGGTAGGACTTAGAGAATATGTCCATCTCCATAGAGATCTGAGCATACTGGATTTGCACCTGCAGCTCAGCGATCTCCTCTTCATGCACCTTCTTCAGAAAGGTGATTTAGTCCATCAGGCTGTCGATGCATTTTTCAAGCTCAGTGCCAGCAAGAGCTGCCTCATCTGCACCTTTGTGTGCCTCCATCAGCCAGCCCTCTGACTCATTATGGTTCAGCACCTCTTCC
The DNA here is from genome assembly GCA_027563665.1 of Antrozous pallidus. Classification (NCBI taxonomy): domain Eukaryota; kingdom Metazoa; phylum Chordata; class Mammalia; order Chiroptera; family Vespertilionidae; genus Antrozous; species Antrozous pallidus. Next base: position 124,442,938 of record CM050508.1, on the reverse strand, counting down.
TGGCAGCATGCTTGTAGGTTGCTCCCAGTCCCTTCCAAGTCCTGGTGCCTGCTAACTGCCCATTGCCTTCTACTTCCCAGGGACTGGGCTCAGTGGGCGGGGGCACAGGCATCCCATTTTCATTAAAATGTTCAACCCTTGCCTGCTCCATCGGTGTGCACAGGCAGCCCAGGGGCGTACACTGATCCCAGAGACCCTGGCCACTCCTGCCTACCCGTGTCCCTGATGGAGGCCTGGCCCCCATAGGCAGAGTCAGGCATAGCCACCCCACCCTTCCCTGACAGATCTTGACATTGACCCAGTGGGCAGCGTCAGGAGCAGGCCAGCAGGCCCTTCTCAACCCCGAAGACTGCCTGGACCCCACAGGCAGCCTCAGCTGCTGCCTGCCAGGCCTGCCCCATCCCTCATGGTGGACTGGACCACCTGGAAGTGTCAGCACCTGGAGGTGCTGATCCTGCCCTCCTCTGTCTGCCCTGTTACTGATCTTGGCCTTGACCCAGTGTGCAGCATCAGGAGCAGCCAGTCTGCCCTGCCCGTCCCCAATGGCAGCCTGTACTCCACTGGTGGCATCTGGTGCTGCCCACTAGGCCTGCCCAGCCCTGATAGTGGCCTGGATCCTGCAGTCAGCATCAGGTGCTGCCATCACCCTCTCCCTTGCCTGCCTGGTTACTGATCATGACCTCAGCACTGCCTGCCTGGCCTGCCCTGTCCTCCATGGTGGGGCTTCTGTCTGGACCCTGCTATCCACAGCAAAGCACTGCCATGGCCGGGCTTCACTGTGGGTGGCGGGGGGCTGGGTCCCCTCCTGGGGCTGGGGCTTTGCTGGGGCCAGGCTTCGCTGTGGGTGGTGGTGGGGCCAGATCCCCTGTTGGGGCTGTGGCTGTGATGGGGACCCCCACCACCCACAGCACCACCATGGCTGGCTCTGGGCTGAGGGGGCCCACCCGCCATCTTGCTTGAGGGTTAATTTGCATATTTCTCCTGTTGGCTGGTAGCGTAGTGAAGGTATGGTCAATTTGCATGTTTCTCTTTTATTAGATAGGATCTTTCTGAATCTGATAATTTTCTTTGCTCTTAGTCTACTTTACCTGACATTAATATAGCTACTGTTGCTTTTTTCTTTTTAAATATATTTTATTGATATTTAACAGAGGGGAAAGGAGAGGGATAGAGAACTGGAAACATCGATGAGAGAGAAACATTGATCAGCTGCCTCTTGCACACCTCCTACTGGGGATGTGCCTGCAACCAAGGTACATGTCCTTGACTGGAATCGAACCTGGGACCTTTCAATACGCAGGCCAATGCTTTATCCACTGAGCCAATCCAGTTAGGGCACCACTCCTGCTTTTTTTATTATAAATTTTTTCATTATATATATATTCTATCCTTTTACCTTTAACATTATTTATATCATTACATTTGAAGGGACTTTCTTTTAGAGAGCATATAGGTCATTCAAAGTTTTTAATCCATACTGCCCAACTCTGTGTTTTAATTGTTGCATTTAGACCATTTACATTGACCATGAATATTGATTTGTTAGGGCTTCAGTTAGCCATCTTAATTTTTTATTCTCCCTGTTTTGCATTATTTTTTCCTATTTCCCTGTGGATTATTTGAACATATTTTATAATTCACATTTGTTTATTTATAGTGTTTATGAGTGTACCTCTTTGCAAAGATATTTTAGTGGTTGCTCAAGGTATAACGTTAAGTATCTGTAATTTATAAGTTTACTGGCATCACCATTTTACCAGTTTGAATGAAGTGTAGAAACCATACCTTCCTTTATATCCCTTTACCTTCCCCCATCTATATATATAAAACCCAATATGCAAATAGACTGAACTATGGAACAATTGAACAACCAAACAAACAACCGGTCATTATGACGTGCTCTGACCACTAAGGGGTGCACTCAGAAGATGTGTGTCAGCAACAGGTGGCAGAATGTGGACCATTGTGGGCATTGGCCATGGTGGGATGGTGGAACAGGAGAGTGGGGGCGTCAGACCAAGGCAGGGTGCCAGTTGCTGTCATTAGGGTGAGCCTCTGGAAAATTCTTTGCTCCCATACGCAGTGGTCCTGCTGGGCACTCACACCTGCTGCCAGCACTGGCCCCACTCACACCTGTTGATAGTGCTGGCCCCACTCCTACCTGTAGCCAGTACCAGAGCCTCTATTCACATCTGCTGCCAGCACCCAGTGCTAGTTCCAATTGCTCGGCGCTATCAGTGGGTGCAAGCAGCAGCTGACAGCTCCAATTGCCCCTGAGGGCTTCTCCACCTCCCCCTGCTCCTGAGAGGTGATTGGGGCCAGCAGCCAACACTCACACCCACTGATGGCGCCAGCCCCACTCGCACCAGCCCCAATCATTCTGTGCCATCAATGTGTGAAAGTAGAAGTGGCGTTGGCCGGGGCTGCCAGCAGACAAGGGATTGGGGGCAAGAGGGGCCAGGCAGGGGCGGAGGATGAGCCAAGACCCACCCCTGTTGTGGCCCATCAAGAAGAATATTTTTTTCTGTTTTTTTTTTTTTTTGCTTTTGTTGCAGCTTATTATTATTATTAAATACATACACTAAATCACTATGGATCCTAATAAGGTTCATGATAGCTACAAAGTGAAAAGAAGAGTTGTGAGAACAACAATAGAGCTTTAAAAAGAAATAATTGCAAAGTATGTAGAGTTATTCCTATATCTAATCTGGCTTCTGAGTATGGCATGGTGAAATCTACAATTAGCATAATTTTAAAACATAAAGAGGCCATCAAAAGTGCTGATGCTGTTAAGAGTGCTGCTAAGATTACATTTCATTTTCTTCTCGTTAAATTTTCATTTACATTTCATGTTCTTTTTGTTTTCAAAATGTTTACTTATAGATTAAACAGTACATTAGACATGTACTATACATAAGAAAAGTTAAAATAGGGAACCATTTGGAGGTCTGGAAAGGATTAATTCAATTTACATAATTTCTAATGGGAAAAATTATTTAGTTTTCAAACAAATCGCTTCTCCAACAACCTTCAGGAATAAATTATGTTGGAGAACTGATAGTTCACTGTGCATGGGGCAAAAGAAAACCTAGGGAACATACCACATTGTTATGCTTTAGGTCCTGAGGTTTCTAGCTGGTCAGTCGGCCTTTATTTCTCCACCTCTTAGAGTCTTCTTATTTTTGTTTCACATATAATATTCAGATGTTTTAGTTTTATATAGTGGGATGAATAGGGATAAGTATATCTACTCCATCTTTCTGTAAGTGGAAGTACACTCATCAAACTTTTTGATTCTACTACTAATTATAGAAATTACTTGATTTTCATGAGTATTGGGTTCTCATTTAAGAATTTCCCAATTCTTAAATACATAATAATTACAACATACTATAAAATATCATATTTTCAATATATGTTATAGTATTATATATCAAAATATTAGAACACATAGTATATATTACTATTTATTACATCCTATATAATAAAAGGCTAATATGCAAATAGACTGAACGGCAAAATGGCCAGTCTCTATGATGTGCACTGACCACCAGGGGACAGACGCTCAATGCAGGAGCTGCCCCCTGATGGCCAGGGCACACCCACAGGGCAAGCATCACTCAGCCAGAAGCCCTGAGCTGGGCTTACAGCTGGCGAGCACAGTGGTGATGGTGGGAGCCTCTCCCACCTCTGTGGCAGCTCTAAGTATGTCCAACTGTCAGCTTAGGCCTGCTCCCTATGGGGAGCGGGCCCAAGCCATCAATCAGACATCCCCTGAGGGCTCCCAGGCTATGAAAGAGTGCAGACTGGGCTGAGGGACCTCCCAAGTTCACAAATACCATGCATCAGGCCTGTAAATAATGATACTAATGATACAAAATATACTATTTTGGAAACCATGAAAGGTTCTCCTGCCATGAAGAACATAATATCTAATAACCCCAGCCACTGCTGGACCTACCATTGGTCTCTGTGGCTGGTGACTGAGCACAGTGGGGATAATAATTCAGGCCCATTCTTGAGATACTTGGGACTCCTCCAATCCAAGATTCCCTATCAGTCTGATTGGATTGTTCTTTGAACTTGGCTGCATGGCAAGGAATCTGCCTTTCCTCCCTCATTTCCACAAGTGTTATACCTGCATTGTGGTCTGAAGGATCCGCTTGCTAACTCTGTTTCTCTCCCCCTTCCTTCTTCACAAGCATTTTCCTCATGTACAGCTAATCTCACTCTTTTTTTGGAGGACCCAAATAAATACAATCATCAAGTACTTTAAGTATTTAGATTTAAATTATAAATATAATTTATAAATCTAGATATAGGTATAGATATATGTGATCTATAAATATGCAACATAATACAACATACTACATAAAACTATGTATATAAATGTAAGTATTATGCAGAAAAATTTGATAATTAACAAATATTATTTATTTGGCAATTCTGGAGGTAGATGGTAGTGATAACGTGGCTCACCAACCCACAGTATTCACACCCCTGCCAAACATTACAAATTCTCATGTCATCAAACTTCACAGTTAATTTTGAAAGAACAAAAGCCTACACAGCATTGCCCAATAGAACTTTCTGCAAATGTAGACACATCCTATTTCTTCACTGTCCAATAAGGTAGCCACTAGCTAAATGTAGCCATTGAACACTTGAAGTATGGCTAATGTGACTATAGAATTTTTAATGTTATTTAATTTTAATTACTTTAAATTTAAGTAGCCAGAGAGGCTACCTATTGAACAGTGTAGGCTGTAGTAGTTCACAAATCCTTACTCTGCCTGACTGAAGTCAGGCCTTCATTTTCACCTCCTGGCTATTATATACAATAACTTTTTTAAATCTTTGCCATGTAACCCCCGTTAACCTCTAAATTTCCACTAGGGTGCTTATTTTAAAATACAAAATCATCTAATTCCTGCTAAAAAGATAGTCCATAGGGTGGGATTATGACTTAATTGTTGCACTCTACATACCCAGCAGCTTTTAGGCCTCATACCTGTCCATTGGAAGAAAAATGAACACATTTTAATAGCAGGGCATTCTGGAAATAGCTTGCCTTACTGCCCTATTTGGGGAGATTTAAGGCCATGTGCAAGATAATGAAGGAATATTTTGGGGAGGTGACATAAGCAGTTGTCTACTCCCTACTTCCACACCCAAAAGCATAAAGTTTATGTGACTTACTACATTGGTGGGCAGGCCCACTTACTTACCAAGCGTCTATCTCAGTGTATTACCAACACAGTGGTGGTGGGGGAAGAAACACATTTCTGGACCTCTCCCAAAGTGATCCTCTGTGAAATATCGCCCTGAACAAAGGCCAAGGAAATAAGATTCTCAAGAAGAAAAAATCACACTTGCAAAACATAAGATGCCATTTTTAACCCTCTGAATCATTTCGGTAACCAACCCATGGTTTTCCTTTTTTTCACAAGGCAAAACGTGACTTGAAAGACTGCTGTCAATAGTGCTTATTTCATTTAAATGTGATCTTTGCCATAAACGTTATTTTGAATATTAGCAGTATTTCTGTGCTTTGGGACATGTATACAACCGTTAGTATGTTTGAATACAGATGGTCCTCAGATTTCTGAATGCATGCATTTTTCTCTTCTCCTCCCCTCCAGCATCCTCCTGTTCTCATCCCATAGGCAAGTCTTCCTAGCAAACAACACCTCTCCCTCCAGTCACAGTCTTCTCTATGAGGATGCACTTGTTTTTTCAGCTCAGTGAACTCTCCCTGTGTCAGGGAGGGAAGACTTAATTGCAGGGTTTCACATTTTCAAAGAAAATGTTTAGACGGGGAGGGATCAACCATATATATTAGCGAAATGTGGCATGCTTAGAAATGAGTGCGACACACTCCCTGCTTTTCGCTGGCAGGGAACACAGGAAGAAAATCTTTGGCTGTTACTAAAATAATCCGTATTGTATTTGATTACTTTTCCCCCAACAAGTGTTTGATTCACTTGGAATCCAGTTGTTAAGACTGATGCACGGTCAAATAAATTTGCAATTGCCTATGTGGTCCATGTGCATGTGATGGGATAATGCCTTAATTTTCTCGCTATAAAGTTACACACAACAATCACATTTCATTATTTTGTAACTTGCAATTATGATTTTGTTTTAAATCCTTTGCTTTGCCTTTATCATTAGTGACAAAATGGTACTGTTTAGTTCAGCTTGGGCATGAAAGGTGATATTATTATTATTATTATTATTATTATTTATGCTTGTCCTTTCCTTGACCGAGGCTAAGGAAGTCCCTTGTCTAATAAAGCCAACTACAAACTACAGGAAGTAAGATGTCACCTGCAATGAGCATTTATTGGGAACACTAATATACAGCGGGAGGAAATAGCGCTGTCTGCAATTATACATCAAGCTCTCATTTTCCATTCTAGTACATCTACGCTTAAACAATAAATCCCACTTTCTTGTGCGTGTCGCTAGCTTTATGCTAGTTCAGGGAGCAGAATTCCCCAACTTGCTCTCCCACCATCCTTTAACTTTTCTTCTGACCTCACAGCAAAAGCTCATGATGTCTCCCTCCTTCCAAAAGGCCCGGTGGAGGTTCCTTTTCCTCTGTGAGAAAGCAGATGTGCTTACTGGCAGGCGGAAGCATATAAGGAAGCCAGGTATAGGTTTGGTTCCAATGTGAGTGTCTACTTGACACATTCTGAGGAGAGCAAACTGCTGCTGTCTGGCAGATTAATAATTTCCTTGTCGCAGAACAGTGACGTAAAAGGTTTATAATACAGACATATTCATAAAATCTCTGCATATTTTAAAAAAAGCCAGACACAATAAGTGCATACTGTCTGAATCCTTTTGTACAGAGACCAAAACAGGCAGCAGAAGTCAGAAGTCGGGTACTGGTCACTCCTGAGGGGCCCCGTTTCTCCATCTAAACTATGTTAGCACGAGTGTGGTCGCTTCGTGAAGATGCATCGAGCTGTCCACTGACGATGTGTGCACTTACTGTGCTTATGACACACTTCCACTAGAGACTGACACTCACACTGAAACACACTGAAAACACGCTAAAAATGTTCTCCATACAGGCCATCAGGGCAGTGTTTGTGGGTTTGGGTCTAAAAGGCCTGAATTTACTGCTTTTTTTCTTCTTCACCAGGTCTCATGATTATTAAACACACAAATGCGATACCAAGTAACTAGTCACATTTTCCCCCCCTGAGAACATAAACCGATTGCTTACTTTCTGGTACCTAAACATTAATAAAATGCAGTGATTTTCTAAAGAGGACTCTACGGCTCAGATAGCTCTGAGAATAAATGCCAGGGCCTCTGCCAACCTAGAGCCATTTAAAAACTACTCCCAGCCACCCCCAACCCAACTGCTACCAAACTGTGGAGCTGAAGGGGAAAACCCACGCAAACTGCAAACCGGAGGGCAGGAAGTCAGAAAGCAGGCGTAATGATATTTACTTAAAGTGGGATTCACATCCTACTTAACTCCATGGGAACTCTCAACAGTTGGTCTTGACAATTCCAGCAATTCTGAGGCTCATTAACCTATTTGCAGGTGCTCTGCTTTCTGAGCTGCCTTTGTTCAAAGAAAAAACACTCTCAAAATTCTCTGACTGCAGCCTGCCTCAGTTCAGAGGTAATCCTGACGTTGGTCAGGGCTCTTAGAAAGGAAATGAAAGCTTTGGTGATTCTGAAGTGGCGAGTTGTAAGATTAATAATCCAATCAAACATTTAATGTGAAACCCACTGTAATTGGAGTGAGGCAGGGTAGGTAAGCAGTCTTGAATGGCTGGGCAAATCTTCCTAGGCTGCTATTTATGAAATGAGGCTGTGCTAAAACCCCGTCTCTAAACCATTTAGGAAAGACAAGAGAACCAGAGCATTTCCTCATGCCCTTCCTTTACTTCTTAAGACATATGTCTGTATTTTTCTGCTGAATTGCAGAGTGGGATTCCTGAGCTAAATTATTCTGCCCAATTGGGCTAAGCTCAGGGGAGCGGGGCAACTCTCCTTCAGTGGATTCTATTATGGGTTGCCTTTAAGAATCACATTATTTCTAAAATGCAAGGACTGCAAAATATGTTGCTGGGTGCACTCCTTTTTGAGACATTTTAGGATTTGCAAATTTCTCTTAACTCTTTTCCTCTGTAAAGGAAGCCTTGAATTCCCCCTTCATACTGTGGTCTCTGCTATAGGATATGTTTGTTATAACAAGGCCTTTCCCAGGATTTGCAGGAATGAGCCCACTTAAATTACAGACCAGCCTGCCTTACACTAGGGCTGGAGACAGTCTCTTGGATATTATTCACTATTCTTCTTTAGTATCCAAATATGTCTTTTTTTGAAAATTGCTTTACAAATAACTTTTCTCTCTGCAATATTTTAGAGCTGACTGTTTTGATATTTTAAAATCTAAAGCTTACCCTGAGAGTATATGGGTAAAAGCTTAGAATATCCAGAACAGATGATTGGACCATAGTTTTGTGGGCTTAAATGGAGAGTGGTCAACCACACTCTCTTTTCCTGGGGGAAATACATATTCTATTTCTTAGCAGACCAAGGACTGGGGTACAGTCTGCTGATTCCTATTCCAAAGATGCTACCACCAGCTCAGACCCACCTTACCATATACTTACTGTTGCAAACCTTCCCTATACTGATCTTCTGAAAGCTGGAGTAAATGACCTACAAATCCTGAGCAATCAGATACAGGGTTAACTGTAGCCACAGGTATGAAGGTAACATTGTGTAGAATTGGTATTTTTTTCTGACAACACTCCTCAAAGATTCTCTGTTGGAATAACAGACACATTGAAAAGCTAGGTGGCTAACTCTTGGTTTTTTAGTGCTACTTTATTCATGTCAACATTGATCCTATATCCTGTACACACAGCTTTTAATATACCTAGCCACACTAATTAAAGCAATAGAAGTTGGAGAAATGTTTATCTCACCAAGAGAGACAGCTTTTGCTTTGTTTTAGGGGCAGCCTGGAGTAGATTTCATCAGTTTTGTATCCTAAGAAGTGTAATTTGACTTTGATGGTAAAGGTGTAACTTTCATTAAGAAACTGGAACATTCATAAAGACCAGGGTCTGTGCTGAGGGAAAATAACTGTATATATATATATATATATATATATATATATATATATATATATATATCTGTGACTGCCTCATATAGAAAGATGAAAAGGAGGTGATGTATGTGATGCTGTGATTGAGGCCTGCACACCTCAGGAAGAGGATACCGAGATGCCCACTTACCTGTAAGTATCGAAGCACATGATGGCTGAATGAGTCAGCTATTCCTGATCTACCTGAACTAACTGCCTCATATGTAGCATGAACGGGAACTTTTGGGTGTTTGCAATACAGATTGGTTATTATCTACCCATTGAATCTACTGAATACCATTGCCTTTAGATGAAACAACTTTTGTCTGAAAGTAAAATAAAACTTTTCAGCTTATCTCAGACTAAAAACCAGAGTCCTTATAAAGACCTACAAAATGGAATATAATCTGGCCCCAGAGACCTTTCCCATCACACTTCTTGCTCATTCTTTCCTGGCAATCAAAACCCCCTTAGATCTTTAAACACTCCAAGCATGCCCCAATATTGGTTCCTAGTTGTCCTAGCTATTCCCTCTGCATGTAACATCTAACAACTCCATACCTAACCACCTCACTTTTTCCTTTCCTTTCATCCATTGTTCAGACATAACTTCCATAAGGTCTACTCTGCCCACCCACTTAAATTACAGAATCTCCTTTAGCACTTCTGCTTCCCCCACTTTTATTGAATATGGGAGTGATTGCAATCATCTCTGTAACCTGCTTGAATTTTTCTCCAGAGCTCATTCCATATTCTAAAAAAATTATAATCCTCACTTAGTTATTATGTTGACTTTGAACTAGCCACTTTTCCCCAGGAGAATTTAAGCTGCCAAAGAGCAGGGATTTGTTTGTTTTGTCCACTGATGAATCTGCAGAACCTAGAATGGTGCCCAGCACAGAGCAGGTACTCAGTATATATTTGTTGAATGAATGAATAAACATTTGAATCTGTTGGAGCATTGGTGAAGAACCGGGTACAAGAAAACTAAGCAATAAAAAGTGAGTTGCTCACTACCACCTTTAGAAAAAACCCAGAGAGTTGTCTGGGACAAAAAGTATAATCTTGGCTGAGAAAAAAACAATCTATACTAATAAAAGGGTAATAGGCAAATTGGTCAGGATGCCCTCACAGTAACAATTGAACAGCAGGCTGCGTGGGGCAACCAGGCTGGCAGGTGAATCAGTGAGGGGCTACCAGGCTGGCATGGGGGGCAATTAGGGGTGACCAGGCCAGCAGGGGGCCAGTTAGAGGTGACCAGGTCAGCAGAGGGGGGCACCAGTGAGGGGTGACCATGCCGCCAGAGGAAGTTGGGAGGGACCAGGTCAGCAGGGGGGCAGTTGGGGTTAACCAGACCAGCAGTAGGGGAAGTTAGGGGTGATCAGGCAGGCAGGCAGAGGTGGTGAGGGGGGATCAGGCTGGCAGTGGGGACAGTGAGGGGTGATCAGGCAGGCAGGCAGGTGAGCAGTTAGGAGCGTGTGGTCCCGGATTGTGAGAGGGATCTTGGATTGGAGAGGGTGGAGGCTGGGTTGAGGGACCCCCAACTTCATGAATGAATTTCATGGACTGCTCCTGTAGTGCTTATATAACCAAAGTAACATAAAAGTTGAATATTGATTAAATAAACCAGTTTATTACATTTTTCTTAGGAAGATGAAGAGAGGTGGGAACAGTGCTAATGATTTGACCTATTATAATAGAAAATCAATAAATAATGTCTAAAATTGATAAATGGAGAAACTTCAGACAAAGTATGTTATTTAGAAATATGAATGTAAATAACAGAGATGAAACAAAAAGGTTGAAAGTCTGGGAGTTTGGGGAATATTGGATTAGAGAATAATCTTTTTCATTATGAAATATATTACTATTTGAGTGTATATATTTCATTAATAAAATAAAATATCATTAAGAAAAGAAATACTAACTGGCCAGTGTTGCTCTGTGGTTGAGCACTGACCTTGAACCAGGAGGTTATGGTCTGATTCCTGGTCAGGGCTCTGGTTGTGGGCTTGATTGCCTCTTCCTTCTTCTCTGAAATCAATGAAATGTATTAAAAAAAAGAAAATGAGGAGAGTGGAGGGTAGAAAATGGCGGCGGAACGGAGGGATTCGATCTGAATCTGCTCACAGGGCAGAGGGAGGGAGCAGCTGAAAGTTGCGCAGGGAGCGTTTGTCTGCGACTAGGGGGACAGCTGTGCTCCAGGAGAAGATAGAGGACTGCTGGGCTGGCCTCCCCAGCCTGAGCGGCCCCAGTACTGCTGGGTTCTCTCCCTGAGCCAACTGCGCGAGGAGGCATGCAGAGGCAGACCACGACATCTTGAAGGGGAAGGGCCTGAAAATATACAGCTACGGTACCGGTACCAGCTAGACCACTGAGACTCCCGGAGCACCGGCGCCCAGTTGGCGCGGAGGCGCGCAGAGCCCAGGGAGCTCTAAACTCCAACACGGAAAGGTGAGAACTACATAACCAGATACACAGAGAAGAGAGACCATGGGAAGACAAAGAAACAGCCCACATATGAAAGAAAAGCAAGGCTCACCAGAAAAGGAGGTAAACGAAATGGAAGTTAACAACCTGTCAGAGAAAGAATTCAGAGAAATGGTCATAAGGTGGCTGAAAAGAATGGAAGACAAATTTGATAATATGAGTAAGAACCAAGAGGAAATGAGGAAGACCCAGGAAGAAATGATGAAGAGCCATGAAGAAATGAAGAGGAGCCAAGAAGAAATGAAGAGGAGCCAAGAAGAAATGAAAAGTGACATTGCTGAAGTAAAGAACTCAATAGAAAGTATTAAGAGTAGACTAGAAGAAGCAGAGGATCGCATCAATGAGCTAGAAGACCAGGTAGGAAAAAATAACCAAGTAGAGCAGCTTTTAGAAAAAAAATTAAAAAGCAGGAGGAGAGCCTAAGAGAACTTTGGGACAACATGAAACAAAACAACATCCGTATAATTGGGCTTCCAGAAGGACAGGAAACTGAGCAAGGAATAGAAAACCTGTTGGAAGAAATAATGACAGAAAACTTTCCTGGTATAGGAAGGGAAAAACCCACACAAATCCAAGAAGCTCACAGAGTCCCAAGCAAAATAAACCCCAAAAGACCTACGCCAAGGCACATTATAATTAAATTGGCAAACACCAATGACAAAGTAAGAATCTTAAAAGCTGCCAGAGAGAGACAGAAGTCACCTACAAAGGAACCCCCATCAGACTAACAAGTGATCTCTCAACAGAAACCTATCAGGCCAGAAGGCAGTGGAATGAAATTTACAAAGTCATGCAAAGGAAGGGTCTGAATCCTAGAATACTATACCCAGCAAGGCTCTCAATCATAATTGAAGGTCAAATCAGGAGCTTCACAGATAAAAAAGGACTAAGGGAATTTGTCACCACCAAACCAGCAATGCAAGAAATGCTAAAGGATCTGCTGTAAAAAGAAATAGAAAGCAGAGAAGGAACACAGGGGTAAAGAACAAAAATGGCAACATATAAGCACCTATTAATAATAACTTTAAATGTAAACGGTTTAAATGTTCCAATCAAAAGACATAGGGTAATAGACTGGATAAGAAAACACAACCCATGTATCTGCTGTCTACAAGAAACCCACCTCCGAAAAAAAGACGCACACAGACTGAGGATGAAAGGTTGGAAAAAGTTATTCAGGCAAATGGAAATGAAAAAAAAAAGCTGGGGTAGCCATACTTATATCTGACAAATTAGATCTCAAAGTGAAGGACATAACAAGAGATAAAGAAGGCCACTTCATAATACTAAAGGGAGCAATTCAACAAGAAGAAATAACTCTGGTAAACATATACGCACCCAATACAGGAGCACCCAAATATATACAAAAACTCCTAGAGGACATCAAGGGAGAGATAGACAGCAATACAATCATAGTAGGAGACTTTAATACCCCATTATCACCATTGGACAGATCCTCTAAACAAAAAATCAGTAAAGAAACATCAATCCTCAATGACTCACGGGACCAGATGGAATTAATTGACATCTTCAGATCATTTCACCCCAAAGCCACAGAATATACATTCTTTTCAAGTGCCCATGGGTCATTCTCAAAGATAGATCATGTGTTGGGTCATAGGCAAAGTCTCTCCAAATTCAAGAAGATAGAAATCATATCAAGTATATTCTCAGATCACAGTGGCATAAAGCTGGAAATCAACTACAATAGAAACAATCCAAAGAAATCGAACACATGGAGACTAAACAGCATGCTCTTAAACTATGACTGGGTTACTAGAGAGATTAAGGAAGAGATAGAAAACATCATGGAAACAAATGACAATGATAGCACAACAATCCAAAATCTATGGGACACAGTGAAAGCAGTTCTGAGAGGGAAGTTCATAGCTCTACAATCCTACTGCAAAAAACTAGGAACAACGGCAATAAATTATCTAACCCAACAACTCAAAGAGTTAGAAAGAAAGCAACAAGAAAAGCCCAGTGTAAGCAGAAGGAAGGAAATAGTAAAGATCAGAGCAGAAATAAATGACATAGAGACCAAAGAAACAATACAGAAGATCAACAAAACCAAGAGCTGGTTCTTTGAAAGGATAAACAAGATTGGTGAACCTCTAGCCAGACTCACCAAGAAGCAAAGAGAGAGGACCCTAATAAATAAAATCAGAAATGAAAGAGGTGAAATAACAACAGACCCCATTGAAATACAAAGGATTGTTAAAAAATACTATGAACAACTCTACTCCAACAAACTGGACAACCTGGAGGAAATGGATATGTTTCTAGAAAAATATAACCTCCCAAAACTCAATCAAGAAGAATCTAAAGAACTCAATAGACCAATAACTGTGGAAGAAATTGAAGCAGTCATCATAAAGCTTCCAGCAAACAAAAGCCCAGGGCCAGACGGCTTCACAGGGGAGTTTTACCGAACATTCAAAGAAGAACTAAAACCTATACTCCTCAGACTATTCCAGAAAATTCAAGAGGATGGAACACTTCCAAATTCCTTCTATGAAGCTAGCATCACCCTAATACCAAAACCAGATAAAGACGACACAATGAAAGAGAATTACAGGCCAATATCCCTCATGAATATAGATGCCAAAATCCTCAATAAAATTCTAGCAAATCGGATCCAGCAGTACATCAGAAAGATCATACACCATGACCAAGTAGGATTTATCCCAGGAATGCAAGGATGGTACAATATCCGCAAATCAATAAACGTGATACATCACATAAACAAATTGAGAGATAAAAATCACATAGTCATATCTATTGATGCAGAAAAAGCAATTGACAAAATCCAACATCCTTTCTTAATAAAAACTCTCAATAAGGTAGGAATAGAAGGATCATACCTCAACATAATAAAAGCCATATATGATAAACCCACAGCATACATCATACTCAATGGGCAAAAACTACAACCATTTCCCCTAAGAACAGGAACAAGACAGGGTTGCCCACTTTCACCACTCCTGTTCAACATAGTACTGGAAGTATTAGCCGTTGCAATTAGACAAGAAGAAGAAATAAAAGGCATCCAAATTGGAAAAGAAGAAGTTAAGCTATCCTTATTTGCAGATGACATGATATTGTACATAAAAAACCCGAAAGACTCCATAAAGAAGTTAGTAGACTTAATAAATGAGTTCAGCAATGTAGCAGGCTACAAAATTAATGCCAAGAAATCTATGGCATTTCTATACACTAATAGTGAACTTACAGAAAGAGAGACTAAAAAAGCAATCCCATTTACCATCACACCAAAAAAATTAAGATACCTAGGAATAAACTTAACTAAGGAGGTAAAAGATCTATTTGTGGAAAACTACAGGACACTGAAAAAAGAGATAGAGGAAGATGTAAACAGGTGGAAGAACATTCCATGTTCATGGATTGGGAGAATCAACATAATTAAAATGTCCATACTACCCAAAGCAATCTATAAATTTAATGCACTCCCCATTAAAATACCAATGGCATATTTCACAGACCTAGAAAGAACTCTCCAAAAATTCATCTGGAACAAAAAAAGGCCCCGAATAGCCACAGCAATCCTGAGAAAGAAGCACAAAGTCGGTGGGATTTCCATACCAGATTTCAAGCTGTATTACAAGGCTACTGTTCTTAAAACAGCCTGGTACTGGCACAAGAACAGACATATAGATCAATGGAATAGAATAGAGAATCCGAATATCAACCCAATCCACTATGCTCAATTAATATTTGACAAAGGAGGCATGAACATGCAATGGAGTCAAGACAGTCTCTTCAATAAATGGTATTGGGAAAATTGGACAGATACATGCAAAAAAATGAAACTAGAGCACCAACTTACACCATACACAAAAATAAACTCAAAATGGATACAGGACTTAAATGTAAGATAGGAAACCATAAAAATATTAGAGGAATCTACAGGACGAAAAATCTCAGACATATGCCAAAAGAACTTCTTTGATGATACTGCTCCAAGGGCAATGGAAGCTAAAGAGAAAATAAACAAATGGGACTACATCAAAATCAAAAGCTTTTGCACAGCTAAAGACACCATCAACAAAACAACAAGAAAACCCACTGTATGGGAGAGCATATTTGCAAATGTTATTAGTGATAAAGGTTTAATCTCAAGCATCTACAGGCAACTCACCCAACTCAATAAAAGGAGAACAAATGATCCAATAAAAAAATGGGCAACAGACCTAAATAGAATCTTCACGAAAGAAGATAAAAGGAAGGCCCAGAGACATATGAAAACTTGCTCAAAGTCACTAATTATCCGAGAGATTCAAATCAAAAAGACTATGCGGTACCATCTCACACCTATCAGAATGGCTTACATCAACAAATCAACAAATGACAAGTGCTGGCGAGGATGCGGAGAAAAAGGAACTCTCGTGCACTGCTGGTGGGATTGTAGACTAGTACAGCCACTGTGGAGAACAGTATGGAGATTCCTCAAAAAACTAAAAATGGAGCTCCCATTCGACCCAGTGATCCCACTTCTAGGAATATACCCCAAGAAATTAGAAAGGCGAATTAGAAAGGATATATATACCCCTATGTTCATAGCAGCACAATTTACCATAGCTAAGATTTGGAAACAGCCGAAGTGCCCATCAGCAGATGAGTGGATTAAAAAACTATGGTACATTTACACAATGGAATACTACGCCGTGGAAAAAAAGAAGGAGCTCCTACCATTTGTAACAACATGGATGGATTTGGAGAGCATTATGCTAAGTGAAATTAGCCAGGCAGAGAAAGACAAATATCACATGATCTCACTCATTTGAGGAATACAATCAATGACATAGACTGATGAACAAGAATGGATCCAGAGACTGAGAAAAGTCCATTAGAATGTCAAACCTCAGGGTAAGTGGCAGGTGGTGGGAGTAAGTGGAAAAGTCAATATACTTGAACTCTTGAACTGAGGTAAGTGATTTGTGTTTTTACATCCCTGACAAAGTTTATATAAAGTTATAAAAAAAATGGCAGCTAGTCTGACATTGAATTGACATGGCCTAGAGCTTGTCATATCCTATGGAGACCAGTCCTTAGGCTAGGCCCTGCTTAACCTCCCATGACAACATAATACCCTTACATGATATTATTCTACAATGTCATTATAATATTTGACAACAGCATATTATACAATTATCCCAAATAAACTTACAAACTAATTCTTTGAATGTTGGGCAGCAACTTAAAAAAGGATAGGAAAGAAATTAAGCCCTTTCAGAAGGAATTAAGGCACTGGGAAGGCATCAGAGCATTCTATATTGGCCCTTCTTGCCCTTTCTGCCAAGAGGGACCTTCTTGTTACTATCCAAATACACACAGCTGATGCCTGAGTTTTCAGTTCCAGCTCTGGCTGAAGCCTCTGGGCAGCTGGCACCATGGATCTGTATCTCGACCAATGGTGTGAGCTTGGCCCTCTCTGGAGAAGAAACCTGGGTCCCCCGAGATATGTGATCAGTACCGGGACCCCGCCAGCAGGCGAGGGGACCCCAAGGCAGGTACTGGACGTGGAGGCCACAGGGGGGCATAGACTACAAAGGAGATAGAACTGAACCTCACATCACCCTGTTTGGCCCCAGAGGATGGCTGGTTATCCAGAGACGGGTAAGATTCCTCAGGGAAGGAACAACCTAAGACAGGCACAGTCACAGAGGGGCCAACAGGAGAGAACTAAAAGGTCAACAGAGGTGGGGCACAGACCCTCATCCACAAACCTTGCAGGGGTTTGAATTCTCACCCCTCCTGAGGGAGGTCTCCTACCCCCACAGCTGCTTCGCCTCACACACACAACTCATACGGGGACCCAGGTGGCAGACAGAGACTCGGCCAGCAATAGCTGCTCTATATCTAAATTCAGTCTATTACCAGGAATGCTCAGGACCTACTCAAAATTGCAAATATTCCTTTCCACTAGTATTTACAGGGTAAACTAAGATTTCTGCTTGAGTATTAAAATTGACAGGAAAATAGTAATTAAGTTTTCAGATTAATTTAAATTGGCCAAGTGAAATATGTGAATACTCAAGAAAATTATAGTGTACTGGACAAAAAGCTTTTCCTAAAACATTAACTAAAAAATCTATTAGTAGTTCATCTCACTGTAAAATTGCCTAACATCCAAAGAACCTAAAGCAGTCATATTTGTGTGCAAAAATTAAAATTTAAAATTACCAAGACTGCAATATAAAATTTTCAAAAGTCCCCATTAATCAAAAAAGGGGAGGGGACAGCAGGGTAATATCATGTAAGGGAAAAAAAATATCGAGTAAGTAAAATACATCTAGAAAATTCTTACTCCAGTAAAGTAAATTCCATTTGTAAAAACAATTGCAGGACACCCATGAAAAAACACACATGGTGTCAAAGTAAGCCAAAGGAAAATCATTTAGGCAAAACTTAAAAGAATCCCAAGTCTATTTTGCATAGAGGATCCCTTTGTTAACTTTTGGTTGAGAATGTGTTTGTGTGTTTTCAGAGAACAACTCCAAGACCATGTGGGTTCCTGCGACTGTGAGGAACTGATGGATCTGTTCCAGTCACGAGGATGGTCCAGAGATGGGGGACACTGACGACACCTTGCCATGCTAGCAGTCGGCAGCTGTGCATGTCTGCAGGCAGCCCAGGACCAAACCAGAGAGGATGGATCTTGCATTGACACGATGTGTCCACCATCTGGATACCATTGATGACTTATACACATAAAGAATTATTTGACACTGAAACTGGGACTCAGAACAGTTGGACATTGAAAGTGAGACTGGAAAAAAAAATAAAATAAAAAAAGAAAATGAAAAAAAGGAAATATTTCCCATAAGCACAACCTTTTCTTTACATTTCTCTTCAACTTCTTTTAAAAATTTCTCTTTGAAGAATAATTTTAGCTAATTCTTTCTACTTATTCTATGAAATATAAAAGTAAATATGAAGTATTAAAATCACTAGCTTAGTAAAAAATTTAAATTGTCTTAAGTACACCTCAGAGAGAATGGGCAAAGATTTCAGTGTTGCCCAGCTGGTGTTGCCCAATGGTTAAACCAGGAGGTCAGGCTTTGATTACCAGTCAGGGCACATGCCTGGGTTTCAGACTTGATCCCCAGTGTGGGGTATGCAGGAGGCAGCTGATCAATGATTCTCTCTCATCATTGATGTTTCTATCACTTTCTCCTTCCTTTCTCTCTGAAATCAATAAAAATATATTAAAAAATATTTTTAGTGTTGCTTTGATGTTTAGATTTTTAAAAATAACATACTTATGGGGAAAAGGTTCAATTTACTATTATCTACAGACATGCAGTTTACCACTCAAAACAAGGGAAGAACACTGAAGAAAAGGTAATATATGAGTTCAGAAAATTTATGGATTGTTTTTTTGGCTAGATGTTACATTTAGGCCAGCCAATGACTCATTTTGATTACAGTTCTATACCTCATGAGTAAACTCATGACAAACATTAGCAACAATAAAAAAGTCACTATATATATAAATATATGTGTATAAACATAAATGTAAATAAACTAGTGGTCCAGTGCACAAATTCATGCTCCTTAAAAGAAACTGTGGGGTTCGAGGCTGTGGTGGACAAAGGGGTGGGTCTTGGCCAATCCTCTGTGCCCCTGCCTGGCCCCTTCCACAGCGGCCCTGATCCCATGCCTGCTGGCAGCCCCATTCCCCACTCCCACGTGCTGATGTGCCCGTCACACCCACACCCTCTGAGGGCTCAGAGTGATTGGGGCCAGCACGAGCAGCGCTGCAAGCAGAGCTGATGCTGTCAGTGGGTGTGAGTAGCAGCTGCTGCCCTGATCACCCCACAGGAGCAGGGGGAGGTGGTGAAGCTCTGAGGGGCAATTGGGGCTGGCAGCTGCCTCTCACACATGCTGATGGCACTTAGCGCTAGGAGCAGGTGCTGGGTGCTAGCAGCAGGTTCAAGTGCTGGCTCCAGTGCTGGCAGTGGGTGCAAGCACCAGGCAGGACCGCGGCATGCAGGAGCAAAGAATTTTCAGTAACCACCAGAGGCTTACCCTGATGACAGTGCCCTGCCTTGCTCTGGTGCCCCTGCTCACCTGCTCCATCATCCCACCACAGCTAGCCTATGCCTGCCATATTCCATGCTTTGCTGCCTGCTGCCGATGCCCACCATGTTCAGTGTGCACCCCTTGGTGATCAGTGCATGTCATAACAACTAGTTGTTCAATTGATCTGTTTGATTTTTCTGTCATTCAGTCTACTTGCATATTAGGGTTTTATATATATATAGATTATATATGTACAACCTGTGGCAAAGATTTGTCAGTACATGAGACATGAAGTTTATTTTTGTATTATTATTTATCAATTATTTTATTATTTTCCATTTGAACACTTATAAACCTACTTTTGCTTCACCTGGAATATAAGTATTCTTTTTCTAGAATATTGATTCTAAGCACAGAATACTACAACTCAAATTCCATCATCCAGAAATGTATTTGTGTACTAATAACAGACATTGAAAGAGTTATCTAGAACATCTAATTACCTACAAGTGCACTTTAGATGTATTCTCAGAGTCATGAGCCATCTAACAAATAGCACTGAATATCAACTGAATCATTTAAAGGCTTATTGAAGCCATGGTAGTGACATTCAAAGGAGCATTCTATATTTACCAATTTATGATGACCTCTATATGTGTGTGTTGAGACTATTGTAGTCCTTACTAAATATTAGGGTAAACACACACATATGTGTATACAGATAGATACAGATATATAGACATGTATATAGAGACATGTGTACATGAATGTAATACTTTTAACTGTTTTGTAGCTAATAGATTGTCATGTGATGTAACAACTTTAAAAAAATATACATTGATTTCAGAGTGGAAGGGGGAGGGAGAGAGAGATAGAAACATCAGTGATGAGAGAGAATCATTGGCTGACTCTCGCATGCCCCACACCGGGGACTGATACTGCAACCGGGCATGTGTCATGACCTCATAGGTTGATGCTCAACCATCGTGTCACGTTGGCTGGGCAATGTAACTACTTTTAATTCAATTATCCTATAAACATAATTCAAGATGCACATAACTATAAACTATTTAAGATTATAAATTATTTATGATTATTTCAATAGGTAATTGCATTTTATTCTAAAATTAACATTCTCATTTTTTACTTTAAAGTTTATGATGAGGTCTTTCAATTATAGCCATGTGCTCATATCTAG
Organism: Antrozous pallidus; assembly: GCA_027563665.1. NCBI lineage: Eukaryota > Metazoa > Chordata > Mammalia > Chiroptera > Vespertilionidae > Antrozous > Antrozous pallidus. The sequence goes on along the minus strand of CM050508.1, from coordinate 124,422,077 downwards.
CATAGCAGCCATTGTCTAGTATTACTAACTACAGGCCCAATGCACAAAATTCATGCAAGGGCCTCTGCCTCAGCCCCCACCCACTATGGCTTTGTCTGGAAGGAATGATGCCCTGAAGGATGCCAGTCTAATTAGCATATTACCCTTTATTATTATTATTATTATTATTATTATTATTATTGAGTGCACGAAATTCTTTCATTGGGGGTGGGTGGTCCCTCAGCCCAACCTGCCCCCTCTCATATACTTGGAGCTCTCAGGGGATGTCCTACTGATGGCTCACCCCTGGTTTGCTCAAGGCCGAAAGCCTCTGGTGGAAGCTTTTGGGCAGGGGACCTCGGCCAGGAGACCCAGCAACAATGGCCCTATGATAGGACTGATCACTGGCTGGATTCACGCCAGCCTCGGCCTGCTCAAGGCTGGAAAAAGCCTCTTGCAGAGGCTTTTTATGGCCTTGGGCACTCAGAAATTGCCCTGCCATAGGGCCAATTGCTGGCTGGCTCTGCCCCAGCCCCGGCCTGCCATGGGCAGCAACTATCTTGGTTGGGTGTTAATTTGCATATTGCTCCTGATTGGCTGGTGGGTGTGGCTTGTGGGCATGGCTTATTGGGTGTAGTGAATGTATGGTCAATTTGCATATTACTCTTTTATTATATAGGATAACTATACTTTCTCAGTGCTTAACTCACAGTTGCCATTCAGTTTGTAAAAATAAAGGAAGAGAGAAAGAAAGTAAAGAAGTGAGGAAGAAAGAGAGAAGAAAAGAGAGAGAATAAAAGGAGAAACCAGGGAGAAATTCCCAGAATGAACAATTTGAGTATTTTGTTTAATACAAGATGAAAGTCACATACATGGCTAATATAAAACATAAAGCTATTACTTAATTCTGTTACTTTTGAGCAGCGAGTTGTCCAGGCTGTTTTAGTAGAAAACTCAAGTGAGAAAAACACTGTGTTCTTCTGGATACTTACAGATTGATCTCTGCATCAGACAGAGTACACAGAGAATCAAACGAGAAGGATCTGAAGAAGGCCACTGAGACAGCCTCTGAAAGCACTAGAGAAGAGTTCTGGAGGGATGGTCAGGAGCATGAATTTGATGGGCAACAATTAATAAACACCATGGCATTAGACAGATCTGACATGGAATGGGAAATGTACATTGAAAATGAACTGCTGAGCCCACTGTAACGATTTTAGTTATATTTTTGTATGGATGGTTCCTATTTAACGTTACTGTGTTAAGTAATTGGACAGGATAGACTAGGAATAGTCCAGTCTGGGACGTCACACATACAAGATGCATTCACTCTCATCAGATGAGTAAGTCTATCAAGAACCAGTAAGATAAAGGCAGTTTATACAAACTAAGGGAGACATCCTGGGTCCAAAGGCCAGTATGATAGGGATGAAGGACTCAGGCAAAGCCCCGGGATACAAGGAGCTAGGAACCTGGCAGGTGATGTGTGTGAGAGCAAAGGAAGCAGTAGCAAATCAATGTATGCCTGAACAAAGATATCTCCAGGTATCTTCCCATGGTCTTGGTAGTGCAGAATATAGATCTTCCCTATGAAGATAAAGAAATTACCTGACCAGTATGGAAGAGTGAGAGAACCAGAAAAAAGTGCTTTTGAAACCAAATGGTCAGGACCAAAGTAAATATGGGGAAGCTATAGAACCAGAAAATTGAGCTGCTTTTTAAGGTTGTAAACTTTTTTCAACCTATGCTTCCACCCAAGACAAGTAGGATATAGTCATAAATAAGATGAACCCAATTCCTAAAATAGCGATTCTTGAGACAATTCTTTTGTTTGTCATTAGGTCTACAGACTCATTTCTGGAAAATGGACCCTGCAGTTCTTCCTCCTATTAATATAAATCATCTTTCTATTGTACACCTTCAACCCTAAGATGTATAATGGTAGCCCTTTAGAGTACAGGCCAAATTTCAAATAATGCAGCAAATCCTCAAAGAATGTCCTGGAATTGTCTGCATCCAATATTGCTTGAACTAAGAGGACCGTTGGCTAAAGATCCAGATTCTTATTATGATGATGGCATCCATTGTAATGTTATTTGATCTGTGATAATATTAGTGATTAGGCAGAGAAAACCTTATAGATAATTTTTTATGCTATCATTTATTGAACCTGGCTAGATTTAAGTATTTTTCCTGAATATGGGTCTGAATTTTGACTTTGGGTCAGATTTTCTTCCCAGTTTCTCAGGACCTGACTCCATGCTATGATGTTTGGATTGCAAATAGTGCAAGGAAATGCTTAAACACAAACAAAATGTCTCACAAATTAAATGTCATAGTGCAATTTGCTTCCTGAAACTCAGAAAGAGAAGCCGGAGGCCTGGGCTCCATGCCCAGCTCTTCCAAGATATTCAAGGTGACCTTGGATGGGGAAGAGGGTGAATGATTTAACTGTTTCCTTCCTGCTGACACTTGGGAGCATTGCAAACACATCCCTGAGGTTTGTAGATTCTTTGTAGAATTTTGACAAATTATGGTCTGGAGTTACATGAAGCTCTTCTCCTTTTCCTCTGTCCACTTGTCTCTATGAGGCTCTCTGGAGGAAAATATTAACAAGGGGTGCTAGCTATTAGGCAGTTCTGATAGTAATGATATCAATGATATCATCTCCCAGAAGAAAAAGCAACGAGTCAACATATACAATATTTATTCTTGAATATATAATTTTCAACCAATTTGTAAGAAAATCTATTTTTCATATAAAATAAGCTGAGCATTACCACGGCACATAAGAAGTGACAGTTTTTCATCTCCCTCAGTGAATTGAGTAAGAACTTGAACTAGAGTTAGACTGACTGAATAACCTCACTTTGGCAAGTTCCTTGACTGCTCTGTATCTCAGTTTCCTCTTAGGTAAAACTGTACCTATTGTATAAGCTTGTGGTAATGTCTAATTAACTCATACATTTAAAGGGCTTGGAACCATGCCTGGCACTTTGTAAGCATTTGATAAATGCTAACCATTATTATTGTCAGTCTCCTTGTTATTAATATGACTAGAGGCCTGGTGCATGACATTCATGCACTGAGGCTGGGGTCTCTCAGCCTGATCTGCACCCTCTCCAATCCAGAAGCTCTCAGGGGATGTCCTACTGATGTCTTAGGCCCACTCCTTGGGGTTCTCTGCTGTCTGCAGGGCCTGCTTGGTCGCTCCTGGCTCACCATGGTAACAGCCACGCTGGTCCTGCTCTCAGCGGCTGCCCTCTGGGATTGGAGGACTCTAGCAGCACCAAGAGGACTAGGCACCACCATCTTGTGGCTATGGGTGTCACCATTTTGCATCAGAGTGATGGTTAATTTGCATATTACTCTTTTATTATATAGGATTAGTCCTAGGATAGAGCACATGTTGTTAAATTTGCAAAACGAAGAGAAATTGGTTGTCCAAAGTAAGAATGTCAGTTACAAAAAAGAAATGTGTTGCTCTGAATCTGAAGAAGGTTGGAAGAGGCCCTAGATCATGGTCAGTCCATAGAGAAAGGGTCAGTTCATGGTTAAATGCCCTCCAAGAATCATCTGGATGACATTAAGCATTTCAGGATATTACCAAATTTTGTACTCAAGGCAGCAGTGTCTCTTGCTATTCTGAAACCAAGAAACTCAGCTTTAACCAGGAGAAAAGGTTAAATTCAGATTAGAGATGTAGCCTAACCAGATGGTTGCCTTAAATGCAGTGCATAGGCTACAGCAGCTATGGCCAGCCAGTAACCAAATGTACGCTGTGCTCCAATTATATCAGGAATATTTGCAGTCACTTTCCTCCTCAATTCGGCCATTTCCTCCCTTTATTAGAACTAACCAGTCCACCCTTTGACACAGGGCTCAGCTGATTCAGTGTTCTGATCTGCTAGAGCTCAACTCATAACCCTTAAAATGCTTTTTCATAACTGATACTGTTCATGCCTCTGGGAAATGCATTTTGACAGTTTTTCCCAATATCCTTGAAACAACAGGTGAGTGTATCTGAATGCTGTGGATATTTTTGGATTGTGTCCCTCCTGTCAACAGAGACAAACATTGCTTCACAGTGGAGGGAGAACTTAAGTGGTAGAATCATTTGAGGGAGAGAAAAGAAAAACTAATGAACTTGTCAAGTTCTTCTATTCTTATACAATAAATCGAGATTTCCCAGGGTTGCCCAGCATCCATTTTCTTGCTTCTCGCTGGCTCCAGTCTATGGTTAGAGGTACCCAGGAATTAACAAAGTCTCTTCAACAGTTGTAAATAGTGGGTAAGAGACATTTTGCTATGTTAAACAATTCATATTATTTAAAATGTATATGTAATATGAGATGTAGCCTGAGTGCTATCAATTCTTTATGTTGGCAACTGGATGGATATTAATGTTAAACAATTCATATTATTTAAAATGTATTTATAATATGAGATATAGCCTGAGTGCTATCAATTTTTTATGTTGGCAACTGGATAGGATATTAACAGAGAGGGTAATGAATAGTTTTCTAAAAATATTTAATAAAATTTAAAAATTGTTATTTAAAAACTTGATGTAGATTAATTATAGTTTATGTAAATAATTATACATTTTTGTTTCATAAAGCATAACTTCTATTTTCCTTTTAGTTTGACAGATAATTTTAAATAATTCAGAAGGCTAATAACTTAAAATATAAAAATTTAACATTTTAATGTAAACATTTATTTCAATTTTAGGTAAAATTCATTAATATTTGCACACATTACCAACAATATCATTTTTAATCTTTTGATTTATTCCTGACCTTAAAACAAGTTATATGAAAGTCTTTAATATAACAATGTTATTAGTATTTTTGCTGAAATAAAAGGAAGAAAAAATTATTGGTACAAAGAATGCATATATAATAATGCATTAATTGTGTATTTTATTGCTCATCTAAATATTACCAACCTAGCTATAGAATACTAAGACATACACAATTATATGAATTTATTTTCTTTGATTTTTTGATATTTCAGATAATAATTTTTAGCCATTTAACAACTATAGCTTTGTATATCTTTTATTATGTCATTCTAAATGTATATTTATTAAGATAGGAGGCTAGCACAGTCAATTCTCTTCATTTGTGGAAGTTGTGTTCTATAAAGTCTAGAACACTGAACTGGCTAATACTGAACAACTGCCTGGGGGCAATAGATGAATAGATTTTTGTGAGTCTCTGGTTATAATATTTTTGTCAACCAATCAATACATAACCATATTTTATGTGTGTTTCTGTTTAAAGATTCCCTGTTTAAAATATAGATTTACATAACTGATTCATTAACATTGAATTTATGGTCAATAACACCATAACCCATGCTTGAAAGAAGCTTATCTATCACACATTTAAGGCACTTAGAAACTGTAGGCAGCACTTAAGAAGTATATTTGGAAGCCATTTTAAATAGTGAGACTTCCAACAAAAACATAATGATGTGGAAAACGTGGCATTAGATAGACCATAAAAAGACACTTGTTTGCAGTATGAAAGCTGAAACAAGATGCAGAGTGTCACTTTATTCAACCTCAACTGGAATGCGCATACAACACAACTGGTTTCCTCCGGTGTGTGTTCACCGATGACTGCAAAAGCGTTGCAAGCATTGATTTTTGGTTACAAATTAATTTTAACAAATAGGAAAATTAGCAAATACAGAATTTTCAAATGAGGGTCAGAGGTACACATTTTATATAACAGTTTGCTAACTTGATTTATAATTTTAAATATTTAGCTATATTGTATGTCAACTTCTGTTTATACTTTTAGGCCACATAAATGTGAGGAATGGGACTGAATTAACAGGAAATTCCTAGAAATGGGAGTTATAAGTGAAATATGGGGGGAAATGGGCTCAGTGTTTGAGTAAGTGTGGGAAGGTATGTGCTGAGGTCTTGGTAAATCCTTTTACATATCTCTAGTATATGATAACAAGTGGTTAAATATCAGGATTTGGCAACTGGGACACAACATTTGTTACTAAAGTACATATTTTGGTATGTTTGATACATTTAATTGAATATCACAAGAGAAATCATTCATTTTAGAATAGAGTTTTTAAAAAATTTGTTTTAGTTAGCATTTGTTTAAATGTTAACTCAAATCTGCTGCAGCCAGTGCTCTAACAGATGTTAAAAAAAAAACACACAAAAATTCACTTTGCTGTTTTTCCAGCTGCATCATAGTTTTATTTTTAATTTATTTAAAAAAACATTTTTTAAATTGATTTCAGAGAGAGAGAGAGGGAGAAAGAATAATTGATTGGCTGTCTCATGCATGCCTCCATTTGGGGATTAAACCCACAATTTGGGCATTTGCTCTGACCGGGAATTGAACCATGACCTCCTGGTTCATAGGTCATTGCTCAACCACTGAGCAACACTGGCTGAGCCATAGTTTTTAATATTAAATAAATGTGTCTCTTGGCACCAGTCAAAAACAAAGGTGTTTTATACTTAAGCAAGGTGACATGTATTAGTTGTTGATTTTATATAATGTAAACAGTTTTGTGACACTGGTTTAAAAACATGATTCATAGATGCATAGAATGGACACAAGAAATTAGGTAAAGATAACCAGAACCAGGTGACTGTTTAGAAATGGTATCCAAAACTGGCCCCACAGAACCCTACTGTCTCAGATGACATCAGTGCAGAAAGAGATTTGTAAATCAGCTTGCTGGTTAGAAGCTAGAGGATATCATAATCTTGGCAACCATGGATGAAAGAGAGAGGGAGACAGAGAGAAACACAGAGAGAGACAGAGAGAGGGACACAGAGAGAGAATGTGCAAGAGAGTGAAAGAGAGAAAAAAGATGGATGGATATAGAAACTAATAGATGGTTTGCATAAGTCGACTGAACAGATGTTTAAGAAAAAAGTCATCTGTAGTCATATCTGTCTATTTATGCTTTTGTTGCATGTGCTTTTGATATCATATACAAGAAATCTTTCATATCTCAAAGGAAATAATCAATACAGTGAAAAATTAGCCTACAAATATGAAATAGGAGAAAATTATTTGTAAATCTTTAAATATCTGATAAGGAGTTAACATCCAGAATATATAAAGAACTCCTACAACTCAATAACAAAATAAGCTAATTTAAAAATGGGCTAAGATTTGAATATACATACTGTAAAGAACATATTCACATGGCCAACAAGCATATAAAAAGATGTTCAACATCAATAATTGCTAGAGAAATGCAGATCAAAATCCAATAATATCACCTCACACTCAATGGGAGGGATGTGTAAAACTAACAACCCAGAAAATAACAAGTGTTGGATGTAGAGACTTTAGAACCCTTATGCACTATGGTGGGAATGCAAAATTATGCAACAACTCTGGAAAACAATATGTCAGTTCCTCAAAAATTAAACATAGAATTACCATATTACCTAGGAATCCCACTTCTAGGTATATACCTAAAACTGAAAACAGGATCTTGAAGAGATATTTCACAGCATTTTCTTTGCAATATTAGTCACAATACCCAAGAGGTGAAAATTATTTGAATGTCCATTGTTGGATAAATGGATAAAGAAAATGTGATATATATGTAATCTTTAAAATAAAAGCATAATATGCTAATTAGACCAGACAGACAAACAACCTTCCAGATGTCTTTCTGGATGTCCTTCCAGACAACCTTCCAGATGAAGGTAGGGCCACAAAGGCTGAGGCAAGCCACCACAGCTGCGAGGGCCAAGCCCCTTGCACAAATTTCGTGCATTGGCCCTCTAAAATATAGAGGAATGCACAATGGGATACTATTCAGCCTTAAAAAACAAGAAATTCCTAGCATATACCTTGAGATATTATGCTAAGTCAAATAAGTCAGCTACAAAAAGATAAATACTGATTGCATTTATATGAGGAACCATAATCATCAAACTCATAGAAACAGAAAGTAGAATGGTGGTTGCCAGGGCTAGGGGGAGGGGAAATGGATAGTTGCTGTTCAATGGAAATGCAGTTTCAGAACTTATAGAAAAGTTCTGGAGATCTGTTGCACATATATTCACTACACGTTATATACTTAAAAATGATAAAATGTTCCTAGCTGGTTTGGCTCAGTGGATAGAGCATTGGCCCTCAGTCTGAAGAGTCCTGGGTTTGATTCTGGAGAATCAAATCCAGGACATGTAGGAAGCAGCCAGTCAATGATTCTCTTTCATCATTGATGTTTCTAACCCTCTACCTCTCCCTTCCTCTCTGAAATCAATGAAAAATATATATATTTAAAAAGGTAAAATAATAAATCTTATCTTATTTGATATTTACTATAATTAAAAATAAAAATATTATATAAAAGTTACAAGCCATCTGTAAAAGATTAGGTGGTGTTGGTCCATTTTCCAACTTGGTCTTTATGAAACAAAATAAATCCACAGAAATCTCTGCCGCTTAGAAAATTTTTCCTTATGTGAAGGAAGAAGCAGTTTGGGTCAGTACAGTGAACTGAGTTATTGTTTACTGGGGGTGCTCAAAAATAGGCTAAAAGATCCATTAGTAGGAAACTTGTGAAAGCGCTTTCTTTAGTCTTGAATGTATGATGAAAATATACTGTATTCAAGATCAACACATCATTATCTATAATGATTCTGTCTTTTCTTTAAGTTTTTTTTTCTGCATTTTGGTGTAATATTCAGAATTTGTCTTAATACTAACTTATTTTTCATTACAGTAAAGCAATACCAATTTATTTTTAAGTAATTTAAAATTGCTATGTAAAACCTCAATCTGCAATACAGTGTTCTTCAGAGAAAATCTCCAAGTACTGAGTCAGATCCTTATTATCTAGGAAAATTTTAAAGTAATACCAATAATTGGAATTTTGTCTTCATTTAAAATAGTGGCATTAGGATAACCTAAAGGAACTATCACACTTGAAACATATTTCATGAAGCTAATTTCCATGGGACAGGAAAATACAATCCTAATGAAAGAATCAAGAAAATTTCATTTGACTGGCAGTGCTTAGGCATCTAATGACTCACATGGGTCATAGTTACTTCTCCTTACTAATTGTCATCATCTTGGTAGTATTAATTATCCATTCCTGCCTCTTAAATTAGTTTGAAATTTAGTTGTTTAAAAATAGCACTATTTTTGTGTCCTGCTACTTTGCCTAATTCATTGATTAGATTTATTAGTTTTTTATGAGATCTTTGGGGTTTTCTATGTATAATATCATGTCAACTGTGAATAATGACAGTTTTACTTCCCAATTTGGATGTCTTCTATTTCTTCTTGTCTGATTGCTGTGACTCTCACTTCCAGTACTATGTTAAATTGGTAGTATTTTTATGCACCAATAATGAACCATCAGAGAGAAACTAAGAAAACAATTCCATTTACTATTGCAACGACAACAACAAAATAAGATACTAGGAATAAATTTAACCAAGGAGGTAAAAGATCTACAGTCATAAAACTGTAGGACATTGCAGAAACAAATAAAGGAAGGTACAAACAAGTGGAAGCGTATACCGTGTTAATGGATTGAAAGAATTAACCTACTTAAAATGGCCATACTACCCAAAACAATCAATGAAATTCCTATTAAAATATCAACAGCACATTTTACAGATAATCCAAAAATTTATATGGAACCCAAAGAGATCCCAAATAGCCTTGGCAATTTTGAGACAGTTGGAGGTATCACAATACCAAATTATAAAACTATACTACAAGACCATTGTAATAAAAAAGCCTGGTGCTGGCATAAGAACAGGCATATAGATCAGTGGAACAGAACAGATAGCCCAGAAATTAATGCATGCATCTATGGTCAATTAATATCTGACAAAGGAGGTAAGAGAATACAATGGAGCAAAGATAGTCTCTTCAATAAATAGTGTTGGGAAAATTGAACAGATACATACAAAAAATGAAACTAGGCCACCAACTGATACAATACACAAGAATAAACTCAAAATGGACAAAAAAACTTAAATGCAAGTTGTGAAAACACAAAAATCTTACAAGAAAACATAAATAGGCAGTAAAATCTCAGATATCTTTCATAGCAATATTTTTGTTGATATATCTTCTAGGACAAGATAAATAAAGAGAAAAATGAACAAATGAGTCTACATCAAACAAAAGCTTCTGCACAGCAAAAGAAACCATCATTAAAATGAAAAAGGAACCCACTAAATGGGAGAACATATTTGCCAATGATACATCTAATGAAGGATTTGAAACCCAAAATATATAAAGAACTCATACAAAACAACAAAAGGCAAACAATCCAATTAAAAAAATGGGCAAAGGACATTACAAATTAAAACTACAATGAGGTATTATCTCACATCTGCCAGAAAGACTACCATCACTGAATCAACAAATAACAAGTGCTGGCAAGCATGTGGAGAGAAATGAAGCCTAGTACACTGCTGGTGGGAATGCAGACGGTAAAAACCAGTGTGGAGTTTTTTCGAAAAATGAAGCTGCCATTTGAAGTGATTCCACTTCTAGGAATCTATAATAATAAAAGTGTAATATGCAAATCAACCAAATAGCTGACCAGTGGAACAACTGTCTGGATGACCTTCCAGATAACCTTACAAACAAAGCTGTGGCTGTGAGGGCCAAGGCAGCAGGGGCTGTGAAGGCCTACTCTTGCACAAATTTCATGAGTTGGACCTGTAGTATAGGCTAAGAATCCTAAATCACCAATTAGAAAGAATATATGCACCCCTATATTAATAGCAGAGTTATTTACAATAGCTAAGATCTGGAAACAACCCAAGTACTCATCCTATACAATAAAAGTGTAATATGCAAATCAATTGAACGGTGGAATGAATGGTCACTATGATGTTCACTGACCACCAGGGGCAGATGCTCAATGTAGGAGCTGTCCCCTGGTAGTCAGTGCTCTCCTACAGGGGGAGCACAGCTGAGCCAGAAGCCTGGCTCATAGCTGGTGAGCACAGCAGCTGTGGTGGGAGCCGCTCCCACTTCAGAGGCAGTGCTAAGGATGTCTGACTATGGCTTAGCCCCTGAGGGCCCCTGGACTTTGAGAGGGTGCAGGCCAGGCTAAGGGAACCCCTCACCCCCAAGTGTGCAAATTTCTTGCACTGGGTCTCTAGTCAGTAGATGAATGGATGAAAAGCTGTGGCACGTTTAAACCATGGAATACAATATAGCTATAAAAAAGAAGGATCTATTACCCTTTGAGTAGGCATGGAGGGACCTGGAGATTATTATGCTAAGTGAAATAAGTCAATCAGAAAAAGACAAGTATCACATGATTTTACTTATATATGGAATCTAATTAACAAAATAAATGGATGAGCAAAATAGATCCAGACACATGGAAGCATAGAACAGGTTGATGAATCTCAGAGTGAATAGGAAGAGATTACCAAAGAACATATGCATATATCCATTGCTCATGGACACAAACAATAGTGTGGTGAAGGCCTTAGGTGGGTTGTGAGCCAGGTGGAGGGGGGCAAGGAGGAAAAAAAGGGGAGACATCTCTAATAATCTTAACAATAAGTTTTGAAAAATAAAAATAGTTTTCCTTAGTGGTTAGAACATCGGCTCGCAGACTGAAGGGATATGGGTTTGAGGGCACATACCTGGGTTACAGGCTGGATCCCAGCAACCAGTCAATGAATCTCTGTCACATCAATGTTTCTCTCTTTCTGTATTTTATTCTTTCTTCCCCCCTCTCTAAAAATCAATGGAAAAATTATCCTTGGGTGAAGATTAACAGCAGCAACAACAACAATTAAAAAAGCCCCACAAAAACAAAAACAATTATTAAAAAAAAGATAAAGGGATTCTATATGAAGTTTTCTGGTTCTTTGCTTCTCGAGTTATCTATTGTAGGCAGTATCTATTTCTATTATGAAAATTTAAGACATTTGTGTAAATATACTATCTTGCACTAATTCAAGATTGTCTTTGATTAGTCATGTTATCTTTTAATGCCAAACTTTATAACAGTTAATTCAATTAGTAACCTTTAATTAAGTATTATATGTTTTGTTTTTAGATATTTATTCTAAAAGAGTATTTAACTATCCTATATAATAAAGAGGTAACTCCCCATCACTCCAACATACAAGATAGCCACCCCAATGTCATCAAAGATGACTGCCCCTAGATGGACAAGAGGTGGCCAACACAAGATGACTGGCATGGGAGGGCAGTTGGGGACGACCAGAACTGCAGAAGAGGGCAGTTGGGAGGAACCAGGCCAGCAGGGGAAGCAGTTAGGGGTGACTGGGCTGGCAGAGGAGGGCAGTTGGGGGCAACCAGGCCTGCAGGGGAAGGAAGTTGGGGGTGACCAGGCCTGCAGGGAAGTGGTTAGGAGATGATCAGGCTGACAGGCAGAAGCAGTTAGGGGCAATCAGTCCGGCAGCCAGGCAAGCGTTTGGGAGCCAGCAGTCCTGGATTGTGAGAGGGATATCTGACTGCCTCCAAGAAGTCCTAGATTGGAGAGGGTGCACGCTGGGCTGAGGGACATCACCTCCCCCCTCAGTGCATGAACTTAATGCACCAGGCCTCTAGTTATGTTTATATAAATGTAATTCATAAAGGGATCCATAAAAGAGTAATATGATCTTGTGTTACTAAGCTTTGATGCTCTGAAGAGAATGTCTAATCAACAACTATTTGATTCTTCAAAAAAAATTTTCCAGCCTTGTTCACTTCTTCTAGGTCATACTTCATTGTCATTCTTTCTTATATCTCATTAGAGGCCTGGTGTATGAAATTCATGCCTGTTGGGGTGTCCCTCAGCTCAGTCTGCACCCTCTCCATTTGGGGACCCTTCAGTGGATGTCTGATCCTGATCAGGCCTAAATCAGAAGTATGACACCCTCCTCATAATCTGGAACCACTGGCTCCTAACAACTCACCTGCCTGCCTGCCTGATCACCCTTAATCACTCTGCTTGCCTGACTGGTTACCTGATGGCCCTTCCCTGCTAGCCTGGTCACCCCTAACTGCCCTCCCCTGCCAGCCTGGTTGTCCCTAAATGCCCTCCCCTGCCAGCCTGATCACCCCTAACCACCTCTGCCTCAGCCCCTGCCACTATGGCTTTGTCCAGAAGGACATCCTAATGGATGTCCAGTTTAATTAGCATATTACCCTTTTATTAGTATAGATGCTATTCCTTTTGAAAATTCCTTTATTTCTGAAGTAACACCTTAGGTAATACTTTCATATAGAATTTTTGAGTAGCATGTTTTTTATCCTTGCATATCAGGATATATTTTTATTTTACCCTGGTACTTTACTGATTATTTGGCTGGGTATAGCATTCAAGGACCAAAGTCAATTTATAGGACTTTGAAGGCTTTGCCACCTTGCTGCTGTTATTAATGAAAAGTGTGATACCAATTTGATTTTCATCACTTGGCATGTAGCCAATCTTTTCTCCTCTCTTGGGAGATTTTTAGGGTTTTTAATTTACTCTTTGAAATCCTGACAATTCATCAATTTGGATCCAGGGTTGTTGTTATTGTTTTTGTGTGTATTTTTTTCTTTTTAAAAAATATATTTTATTGATTTTTTACAGAGAGGGAGGCAGAGGGATAAAGAGAAACATTGATGAGAGAGAAACATCAATCAGCTGCCTCCTGCACACTCCCTACTGGGTATACACCCACAACCAAGGTACGTGCCTTTGACGGGAATAGAACCTGTGACCCTTGAGTCTGAAGGCCAACAATCTATCCATTGAGCCAAACCAGTTAGGGCATTGTGTGTATTTTTCAACTACCTACTTAATCCTCAGTAGATTAGTTTAAAAAAATAATTTGTTATTGTCAAAAGTATTATATATGTCCTCCTTGCCCCCATTCATCCTCTCTAGCTCACCCCACTTCCCCCTGACCCAGGCCTTTAGCCCTATTGTCTGTGTCCATGGGTTATACATATATGCATATGAGGTTTTTGGTTGATTACCTCCCATCCACCCATCCTCCTCAGCATTTCCTCTGAGATTCTGCACTCTGTTTCATGCTTCCATGTCTCTGGGTCCATTCCATTCATTGGTTCATTTTGTTACTTAGATTCCACATATGAATGAGATCATGTGATACTTGTCTTTCTCTGACTGACTTATTTCACTTAGCATGATACTCTCCAGTCCCTCGGTGCTGACTCAAAGGTAAGAGATTCTTCTTTTTAACTGCTGCATAGTATTCCATAGTATAAATGTACCACAGCTTTTTTAATCCACTCATCTCTCAGTAAATAGTTTTAATATGAAGATTTCTATTTTTTTCAATCAAAACTCTGCGAAATATGATTGCTCTTCTCAATTTACAAATACGGAGTGATAAACCAGTCTCTCCAAGGTCACTGCCAGGTTGTTCCACTATGCTTGTAATCACCTGAAATATACCCGAGGGTCATGATTACAATTACTCTTGGTACAAAGCAGAAAATGCTTCGATTAAAAAAATAAATGTCAGACAGTTGTTGCCTTAAAATTTTGGTGCTCATGACAGTAATTTAAAAAGCTCATATCTGCAAGCTCAATCTACTATAAAACAAAAAAAGAGGAGAAGGAAGATGGCTGTCAATGGGAAGGCAGACTGTATGTGAGTGAGAAAACAAAGGGAGAGTGTGTCAATGGGAAGGCAGATTGTATGTGAGTGAGAAAACAAAGGGAGAGTGTATGGTCACAAGGGGAGTGTTTGTTGGTGAGTTAAGGGACAGCTATACTCCAGGAGACTGTGGAGGACTGTAGGACAGGGATCCCCTTACTGCGCAGGCCCTACTGCTTCTGGGTTCTCTCCCAGAGCGACTGGCTCAGGCACGAGACCACACCATCTTGAAAGAAAAGTGGATGTTATTGGGAGCCTGAAAAGCCTGGGGTATCTACAACTACTGCACCCACTGAACAGCTGTGAACCCAAGAATACCGGTTCCCAAGTGGTGCAAGCACACGGATTCAAAGGAGCTCTACACTCCACCATGGAAAGGTCAGATATCACCTGGGATAGTGAGGTCTGTGGTCCCAGCAGGAGAGTGAGACACACACGCAGGAGCTGAAGACCTGGGGAAGTCTGAGCCTAGAAAAATTCATGGCTGTTGGGGCTGGCATGATCCGTGAATGTGAATGGGGGTCTGCAGAGCTGCTAACAGAAGGAAACTCGAAAAAGCAACCCATTTTGATCTGGGCACAAAAGGACAACCTAAATATTTTAAAAGTGTGCTAACTGCTTAGACCCAAGGGGAAAAAAGACTGCACAGACTTTCACACAGCCCCAGAGTTCGCACACTTAACTCTGGGTCTTTTTTCCCCCCTCTTTAAATTCTTGCTTCTGATTACTAAGCCCAATACATAGGATCACCCAATTGGGGACACTCCAAGAGACTGCAAGTGAAGGTTGTTTTTCTGGAACCTGGGGATTAGACCTGGGAATAAACGTCAGAGAACCAGCTCTGGGGCAACCCACTCAACCAAACTGGTATTAAGTACCACAGAAAAAACAAAACCTAAACACTAGCTAGAGAGGACCAGAGATCAATCTGGAGACACTGCCACCCAGGGGTTGAATCACAAATTGACTCTTGTGTAAACACAAATAAACTGCTTGCTTAAAAATCAGGACTGGCTTACAACACTGAGGAGCAGTGGAATGCAAGGAACTTCAATACTGTCCTGACTAGGAAACAGGTGTGCCAAACAGAACAGTAGAGGAAGTGAACGACCTTCACTACTGCACATTTTTATTTTGCTTTTTTTCGTCTTTTACTTAAGAAACTACTTATTTTTTATTTATCCTCACTAGATTTTACCTTTTAAATTATTTCATTTTTATTTTCAATCAGTATTATTACTACTACTATTTTATTTTTTTAAGTGTCATTTTATTTTCTCTTTATTTTACTTTGGAATTAGTGTTCCACATTCTATTTTCATCTTTTCTTTAGCATCATTTTACTCTATTTCAACTTTATCTTTACAGAATCACTCTCTTCCTCACTTTTATCTTTTTGTTGTCCTGTTTCTCTTACCCTATTCCTGCTTTAGATTTTCCCTATTCCTTCTTTTTACCCCCTGTTAAAATTTCACTTATTTATATATCTAATTTCCAATCCCCTGCTCCAAGTCCATACACACCTCTCTCTACTCTTTCTTCACCATCCAAAAAATTTTTTCTCTCTGTCTTTTTGTTGTTGTTTGCTGGATTGTTGATTATATCATTTTTTATGCTTATTTGTGAAATTGTTTTGCTTTTTTTTGTTTGTTTTTTTGCTTCTGTTTTCCCTCACCTCACTCAATATTAGCTGTTCTTTGTAGTTTACATTCATCCCCAAGTACTTGTTGCTGGCATGTGTTGGGATTAGTGGCTATTCTATTGGAGTTTTCTCCCCATATATATAGTTTTTTCCCCTCTTCTTTCCTATTCTCTCTCTTTTCTCTCTATTGTTTTCCCAATTTCATTTTTGCAATCCTTTTTCCCCCCTCTTTTTTTCTTTCCTATCATCTAATTCATCTTTCTCTGGTGGGCACCTTTATTTGGGGTTACTAATATTATGAATACATTTGTTTTCAGTGCATTGGGCCTTGTTGTGTTGTATTTTGTGCCTTTAAACCAATGCAGGAGAGAGAGGACTACATAACCAGACACACGGAGAAGAGAGAACATGGGGAGACAAAGAAACAGTCAACCTAAGAAAGAAAAGCAGGCATCATAAGCAAAGGAAGTAAATGAAATGGAGGCAAGTAACCTGTCAGAGAAAAAATTCAGAGAAATGGTAATAAGGTGGATGAAAAAAAATGGAAGACAAATTTGACATATGTGTAAGAGCCAAGAGGAAATGAAGAAGAATCAAGAAGAAATGAAAATGATATCGCTGCTGTAAAGAACTGAATAGAAAGCATCAAAAGTAGACTAGAAGAAGCAGAGGATTGCATCAGTGAGCTAAAAGACAAGGTAGGAGAAAATACCCAAATAGAGAAGCTTCTAGAAAAAAAAAATTAAAAAGCAGGAGGATAGCCTAAGGGAACTTTGGGACAATACAAAATAAAACAGCATACTCATAATAGGGGTGCCAGAAGGAGTGGAAACTGAGCAAGGAATAGAAAACTTGTTCGAAGAAATAATGACAGAAAACTTCCCTGATATAGGGAAGAAAAAACCCACACAAATCCAAGAAGTTCACAGAGTTCCAGGCAAAATGAACACCAAAAGACCAATGCCAAGGCACATTATAATTAAGATGGCAAATACCAATGACAAAGTAAGAATCTTAAAGCAGCTAGAGAGAGACAGAAAGTTAGCTACAAAGAATCCCTCATCAGACTAGTGACAGATTTCTCAACAGAAACCCATAAGGCCAGAAGTGAATGGAATGAAATATACAAAGTCATGCAAAGGAAGGATCTGAATCTAAGAATACTCTACCCAGCAAGGCCATCAATCAAAGTTTTATGTGAAATCAGGAGCTTCACAGTCAAAAAAGCTCTAAGGGAGTTTATTACCACCAAACAAGCAATGCAAGAAATGCTAAAGGGTTTGCTGTAAAAAAAAAAAAAAGAAAGAAATAAGAAGCAAAGAGGGAACACAGGGGTAAAGAATAAAAATGGTGACAAACAAGTACATATCAATAATAACTTTAACAGTAAATGGATTAAATGCCCCAATCAAAAGACATAGAGTAACGAATTGGATAAGAAAACATGACCCATATATCTGCTGTCTACAAGAAACCCACCTCAAAAAAAAAAGATGCACACAGACTGAAGGTGAAGGGATGGAAAAAGGTTTTTCAGGCGAATGGAGATGAAAATACAAAGCTCTGGTAGCAATACTTATATCTGACAAATTAGATCCCTAAGTGAAGGACATAAAAGGAGATAATGAAGGCCATTTCATATTACTAAATGGAGCAATCCAACAAGAAGAAATAACTCTGGTAAACATATATGCACCCAATACAGAAGCACCCAAATAACTCCTTGGAGATATCAAGGGAGAGATTGACATCAACACAATCATAGTAGGAGACTTTAATACCTCACTATCACCATTAGACAAATACTCTAAACAAAAAATCAGCAAAGAAACATCAATCCTAAATGACTTACTAGACAAGATGGAATTAATTGACATCTTCAGAACATTTGAGCCCCAGAATATACATTCTTCTCAAGTGCACATGGGTCATTTTCAAAGATAAACCATATATTGGGTGATAGGCAAAGTCTCTTCAAATTCCAGATAGGAGTCATCAAGCATCTTCTCAGATCACAGTGGCATAAAACTGGAAATCAACTACAGTAAAAACAATCCAAAAAAATCAAACACATGGAGACTAAATAGCATGCGATTAAACAATGACTGGGTTACCAGAGAGATCAAAGAAGAAGTAAAAAACATCATGGCAACAAACGACAAAGAAAACACAACAATCCAAAATCTATGGGACACAGTGAAAGCAGTCTTGAGAGGGAAGCTCATAGCTCTACAATCCTACTGCCCCCCCCCCCAAAATAAACAAACAAGCAAAAAAACAAGAGACAATGGTAATAAATTACCTAACCCTACAAAAAATCAAAGAGTTAGAAAAAGAGTAACAAGAAAAGCCCAGTATAAGCAGAAAGAAGGAAATAATTAACATCAGAGAGGAGATAAATGACATAGAGACCAAAACAAGAAAAATACAAAAGATCAACAAAACCAAGAGCTGGTTCTTTGAAAGGACAAACAAGATTGATGAACATCTATCCAGGATCACCAAGAAACAAAGAGAGAGGACCCAAATAAACAAAATCAGAAATGAAAGAAGAGAAATAACAACAGACTCCACCAAAATACAAAGGATTGTTAAAAATACTATGAACAATTCTATTCCAACAAATTGGATAACCTGGAGGAAATGGACATATTTCTAGAAAAATAAAACCTTCTAAAACTCAATCAGGAAGAATCTAAATATCTCAACAGGCCAGTAACTATGGAAAAAATTGAAACAATAATCATAAAGCTTCCTGCAAACAAAAGCCCAGGTCCAGATGGCTTCACAGGGAAGTTTTACCAAACATTAAAAGAACTAAAACCTATCCTCCTCAGACTATTCCAAAAAATTCAAGAGGAAGGAATTCTTCCAAGCTCATTCTATGAAGCCAGCATCACCCTAATACCAAAACCAGATAAAGACAACACGATGAAAGAGAATTACAGGCCGATATCATTCATGAACATAGATGCCAAAATCCTCAACAAAATTTTAGCAAATTAGACCCAGCAGTACCGTAGGAAGATCATGTACCATGTCCAACTAGGATTTATCTGAGGAATGCAAGGATGGTACAATATCCACAAATAGATAAACGTGATACATCACATAAACAAATTGAGAGATAAAAATCTACATAGTCATATTAATTGATGCAGAAAAAGCATTTGACAAAATCCATCACCCTCTCTTGATAAAAACTCTCAAAGGTGGGAGTAGAAGGATCATATCTCAACATAATAAAAGCTATATATGATAAACCCAAGGTAGCATCATACTCAATGGGCAAAAATGAAAACCATTTCCCCTAAGAACAGGAACAAGACAGGGATGTCCACTCTCACCACTCCTGTTCGACATAGTACTAGAAGGATTAGCCACTGCAATTAAACAACAAGAAGAAATAAAAGGCATCCAAATTGGAAAAGAAGAAGTAAAGCTGTCCTTATTTGCATATCACAAAAGATTCCATCAAAAAACTAATAGACTTAATAAATGAATTTAGCAGGATACAAAATTAATGCCAAGAAATCTATGGCATTTTTTACACCAATAGTGGGCTTACAGAAAGAGAGACTACAAAAGCAATTCCATTTACTATCACACCAAAAAAATTAAGATACGTAGGAATAAACTTAACTAAGGAGGTAAAAGACCTACATATGGAAAACTACAGGACACTGAAAAAAGAGATAGAGGAAGTTATAAACAGATGGAAGAACATACCATGCTCATGGATTGGCAGAATCAACATCATTAAAATGTCCATACTACGCAAAGAACTCTATAGACTTAATGCACTCCCCATTAAAATATCAATGGCATATTTCACAGACCTAGAAAGAACTTTCCAAAAATTCATCTGGAATAAAAAAAAAACCCTGAATAGCCACAGCAATCCTGAGAAAGAAAAATAAAGTAGATGGGATCTCAATACCAGATTTCAAGCTCTATTACAAGACTACTGTTCTCAAAACAGCCTGGAACTGGCATAAGAACAGACATATAGACCAATGGAATAGAATAGAGCATTCAGAAACTGACCCAAACCTCTATGCTCAATTAATATTTGACAAAGGAGACATGAACATGCAATGGAGTCAAGACAGTCTCTTCAATAAATGGTGTTGGGAAAATTGGACAGGTAGATGAAAAAAATTAAACTAGACCACTCACTTAAACCATACAAAAAAATAAACTCCGAATGGATAAAGGACTTAAACATAAGATGGGAAACCAAAAAATTATTAGAGGAATTCACAGGCAGAGAAATCTCAAACATGCAGAAGCAATTTCTTCACCAATACCACTCCAAAGGCAATGGAAGTTAAAGAGAAAATAAACAAATGGGACTACATCAAAACAAAAAGCTTTTACACAGCAAAAGAAACCATCAACAAAACAACAAGAAAGCCCACTGTATGGGAGAACATATTTGCAAATATTATCACTGATAAAGGTTTAATCTCCAACATCTACAGGGAACTTACACAACGGCCTGTGGACTGAAAGGTCCCAGGTTCGATTCCGGTCAAGGGCATGTATCATGGCTGCAAGCACATCTCCAGTAGGGGGGTGTGCAAGAGGCAGCTGATTGATGTTTTTCTCTCATCGATGTTTCTGATTTTCTATTCCTCTCTTCCTCTCTGTGAAAAATCAATAAAATATATTTTTTAAAAAAGAACTTACACAACTTAATAAAAGGAAGATAGATGATCCAATAAAAAAATGGGCAATGAACCTAAATAGAATCTTTTCAAAAGAAGACAGAAGGAAGGCCAAGGGACACAAGAAAACATGCTTAAAGTCACTAATTATCTGAGAGATGCAAATCAAAACAACAATGTTGTGGTACCATCTCACACCTGTCAGAATGGCTATCATCAACAGATCAACAAAGGACTAGTGCTGGTGACAATGCAGATAAAAAGGAGCCCTTGTGCACTGTTGGTGGGAATGCAGACAATTGCAGCCACTGGAGAACAGTATGGAGTTTCCTCAAAAATCTAAAAATGGAACTTCCATTTGACCCAGTAATCCCACTTGTAGGAATATATCCCTATAAACACCAATCAGAAAGGATATATTCACCACTATGTTCATAGCAGCATAAGATGGAAAACCATAGAAACACTAGAGCTAATATTTGAAAATAGCTTAAAAGCCCATCAGCAGATGAGTGGATTAGAAAACTATGGTACATCTACACTTTGGAATACTACCCTGCTTTAAAAAAGAAGGAACAGTTACCATTTGCAGCAGCATGGATGAACCTGGAGAGCATTATGTTAAGTGAAATAAGCCAGGCAATGAGAAAAAATACTAAATGATCTCACTCATTTATGGAAAATAAAGAACATTATAACCTAATGAAAAGAAAGATAGATACAGAGGAAGTAAGGGACCGAACACACTGTCAAATTATAGTGGGAAGGCTGAGGAGTCTTGGGGAGTGGGGGAAAGAGATCAACCAAAGAACTTGTATGGATGTATATAAGCACAACCAATGGACACAAGACACTGGGGGTGGTGGTGGGATGAGGGTTTGCAACAGGAGGTAGGGGGAGTTGGGGGAAGGTCAGTTGGGGAACAAAAGTAAATATATATACTACTATATGTAATATTTTAAACAATAAAAAATAAATTAAAAACAAGCAAAATATTTGAATAGTTACATTCCCATGGGTTCCCTCCCTTACTATACGTCAAGCAAATCACTTCTTTGCTAGGGCCCTAAAGGTAAGAAGGAAGTAGAAGTTGTAAAAGACGCAATAGTAGAATTTGAGTTTTAACCTCAAATCAAATCTTTCCTGGTGGTTGGAGGAAAAAGTAGTTTGAAATACATATTGCATATATCAATAATTCTTCATTGATTTCTTAAAAATAATAAATGGATAGAGGCAATACCATGTGCTCTTAACATGTGACAGATCAACAAGATTTATGAGTCATGATATTTTTAGTCAGGGAGTTCCCAAAGGTCATGTTGCAAATCAGTGGTAGAGTCAATAATAACTGTTTCTTAAAGACATCAAATTCCTTTCCCATCATATCAACTGAAGACATATTTCTTTGTCATTTTTCTCCATGGGCAGCAGAAAAGTTGGCATGATTAACAAGAAAAACACCAAATTCCCTTTAACATACTGGGCTTTTTAAGCCATAATAATACAAGACAGAGTCTCCCACTCCAACTAATGGTCAGCTTCCTGACTAGACGCTCACAGAAAGAGGGACTGGTGTATACTCAGGGCTGGAGGATCATAATTCCACAGCCTACTGTAGCTTTCTGGTATGTTATAAACAACAACCTCTATTGGACGGATAAATGTGCCATGATACATGACTAGGATACTCTACACCAGATCTCTCAGCCTCGACACTATTGAAGTTTTGGGTCAGATTATTCTTTCCTGTGGGGGGCTGTCCAGGAAATTGTAAGATGTTTTATAATAACCCCTGGCCTTTCACCCATTAGGAGCCTGTTTGAGAACCTCAAATGTCTTTCAGACACTGCCAAATGTATCCTAGCTAAGAACAATGATGTACATAGATTCAACAGAAAAATGTGTTTATTTTTATTTTATTTTATTTATTTATTTTTTTAGTAAATAACTCAGAGCAAAACATAACTGCTTTGCACACTGTAATCTTTGAAGATTATGTGTTAAAATATAAACATTTCAGGCTCTGGGAATCTTTATATAAAGAATCTTTATATAAATACAGTGAACATTCAGACCATTAGATTGCAATACTGAAATTCACAAAGTAAATGCTGTATACGGCATGAGAAATAATTTTCTGAGCAGATTATTAATCTCAGCTTTGTGTTACTAATAACACAAAGAAAGCAACTGATTTCTCTGTTCATGCTTTTATACTACGTAATGTCTAAACATGATGGAAAAAATATATTCTTGCTTTGAAAATAGAACAACTATTTGTGAAGATGATTCAGTCAGCAGGATCCTCTGTTTGGCACTCTCTAAATTCTATTTTTGCTGAGAGGAGCAGCAGCCTTAAAAAAGACTGAACGTAGAATATGTTCAACTACTTTTGCTGCACATTTTTGCTTGGATAAATTTGCTTTTGGTCATAACTTTTGCCCTGAAAGATAATCTTGAGCCAAATATTTGGAAGGTGAATGAAGGAATTACTCAGCCTAACTCAGAGGCTGAAATAGAGCAATTTCCAGAAAGGCATTTGAATTTTTCACTGTTGCCTAATACTGACATTTCTTACTTCTGTTTACTGTATTGACAATGGAATGTGGCCTAAGATGCCTATAAAAGGAATTTTCTGCTACGTTAGCACAGAACCAATCTATCTTTTCTAAGTGGGGGGTGGGGTGAGGATGGGGTGTGTGTGGGGGTAGGAGGCATAGTGAGGAAGAATAATAAAGTATAAAAATGTTTTTAGTGAAAGGGAATCTTTAAGTGAAAATGACTTATTTGTAAGTTCAAGGTGTTATTCTACATTAAGTTTCTTATGAGCATTAACTCCTTAGACATATATAACTAAGTGCGTGCGCACGCGACACACACACACACACACACATTATATATGTTATATATGTGTGTATACACAGACACATTCATATATGCATCTTTGGTCTCTAACACATCTACTCTTAAAAAACTACCATTACAGGACTCCGTGATAAATGAATGTTGTTTAATTTGTGAGGAAGTGGGATATGAATAAAGCTGTTCTACTTATTATTCTTTTGTCTTCCGCAATGCCATCTGCTAAATCAGCTAGTCAAGCACTCATCAGTCAGCTGGTCTGCAGGAGGATAAGGCTCCTGAGCTTCCTGAAGGAACTCGTGGCCAAAGCTTCAGTTGGAAAAGAACTCAAACTCACCATCCACCAGAATCATGATTACAAGTTTGTTCTTTGGGAATCATTTATGCTATTTACAGACTCTTATTTAGAAAGTGGAGAAAAAAACATAAAATACCTTTCTAGTAGTTGGATGAAGAGAATGAGAATTAAAATAAGGAAGAAAACCAGCACAGAATGAAAGGAGGGTGCCTCACAGAGGAAGTTTAAGACTTTGATAAAACCCAACGATGTGCTTTCCTTTCTCCTGGCTCAGAAAACAGAAAATTCAAAAGAAAACAGCAATCTATTGTCTCTTTTATAATAGATACGGTAGCTTTAATTAAGGCTTCATGAAAAAACCCAAAAGGTTCCTAAAATTTCTTAAGTAGCACTTCCTTAAGATGCTACTGCATGAAGGAAAGCAAATAAGAGAAGTTGGATGTTCAGCTTTGGTCTCTCAAACTCAAACAGTTTGAGAACCCTTCGAGCTATCATCTGCAAGCTGGGGAAGGGAGAGAAGCTCATCTCCTGGCAGGAGGTTGTGGAGGTGGCGTGGGAGGGGGCTTTATGCTCATCTTTTAACCTTTCTCCATCTCCTTCACCTCCATTGCGCATTACTGCAGCGAAATAGAAGGAGCCAATTCTCTCTGCAAACCTTAACTAAGGTGCATGTGTTTACATATCTCTAAAGTCTGTGTGACATAATATAAATACAGAAGGAATGGATGTCAAATTTTTTTTAAACCACATGTGCTATGCAAAGTGGACTTATTAATATTAGGAATAATAACTCATCTAGAGACCTTGTAATAAAAAGTTTAAATCTGCCTCTGCTGTCAGTGGGAAACATTTCTGAAACACCCAAATGTGTGCTGTACGTTGTGTGTGCTCAGATCTTTGAGGATTGTGTTTACTCATGCAGTCACTCAACCGTGTAATACATTACCCGTGTCTGTAAACAACTTTAAAAAATCTTCAGGCCAACAGAATTCTCCTTGGCCCTCCATATTTTTCATCACTTTCACCCCTTCCTAACCTACCACTTTTCTTGACACTGTTGTGTTAATAGTAGATTTCATCTTGTACTAAGATAAACAGAATGCTCAGTTCCTCTCTTTAAAAAAAAACAACTTTGTGAAAACAAACAAATATTTCAAGAGAAGCCAAGTATACTCTGTGATGTATCAGTTTTTGTCATGTTTTAAACCCTCCCGAAACTTAATGGCTTAAAGCAACAATCATGTATTAGCTAATAACTCTGACATAGCAGTTTGGACTGGACTTAGCAGAGAGGTATTGATAGGTCTTACCTGGGTTCATTCATTCACCTTTGTCAGTTGGCAGGTGGTCTAGAAACTGCTTGGTCTAGGATGGCCTTACTTACATATTTGCCTATTGGTGCTGTCCACTGGGGAAGAAGGCTCAGTGTCTCCAACAGCTAGCCTAGGCTTATGGAAGTTTCAGGATTCCCAGGGGCAGCAAGAGAAGGCCTGGAATGCAAGTACTTTTCAAGCCTTTACTTTAGTTAAAGGAAGTCCTATAGCCAAGCCCAGATTTAAGGGGCTGAGAAAAAATACTTGATGCTATGAGTCATATTGCAAAGGAGGGTACATAGAGGAATGGGAGAAGTTTAGATCACTTTTTGCAACTTACCATATACGGCTACTGATATATTTTTTTAAATGGAGGTTACAAGACACATTAGCAGTACATTCAAACCAATTTCCCATCAAAAGATTGAATCAACAATCTGTCCTAAGTGGTTTTCTAGTCATTGCTGTGATGATTACGAATCCCTTGCTTATAATGAAATGTGATTGTATCCATGTAACTTCTATCTATTGATCTCAGCTCTGCCTGTGAGACCAGACATACAAACCAGGCAAGAGCTCACTTCTATGGACAGCCCTTCTGAGTTATAGTATGACTGCCTTAGTCCTTAGACCATCCCTTCTACATACTGGCTATTAATCCCAGATCCTGCCACTCTTTTTAATTAGATATGATTGCAATACCTAAAATATTTCATTCTTCTCCACCTCTGTTCCAACTTGAAACACTGATACCAACCTGAGCCAAAAGCAATGTTCCAGGTATGATCCACCAGCATGTAGAAAAGAGGACTTTTCTTTCCTTCATTCTATATTCTTTCCTTCCTCTAAGGAATCCTTAGATCACTCTGTAACTCAATTTGTATGGACAGCCACAAGTTCCCCAACACACAGACAGGTGTTATCATGGAAGAAGGTCCAGATTCTTACATTCTTGTTACATTTTTAAAAATAATATTGATTCCATTTTTCCTTTTAGCTGAGTTCTCTTGGGATTCTTATATGGGCTAGCAGAGTATCTTGATAACACAGATGTCATCCATGAATTTGATCAATGTGCTTTCCAGATCTTCATTCGCATGTTGGATAGAATGAGCTCCAGGGAAAGCCACTCGGAAACTAGCTTTGTTTCCAACAAAATGGCACTAAGACAACTGCTCTAATGGCACCATCATCTTTATTTTATGTGTAGAGCGGTGGAGAGTTTGTAAATTCATCACTAAAGTCCAGTAAACATGGTGTCTATCTCATTTTTCTTATTCACCAGACTAGTTAATCTGCCCCACAAGTAGTGAAATTAGTGTGATTCCCGATGAACTAAATCTTTACAAAGCATTCCCAATTATAATTATTTCTGAGTTCAACATTAATCTAACCAGTCTATATTAAAAACCATTGATACTTACCTCCTTTGATTTTCTGTTTTTGTTTTGTTTTTTCTGTGCTTCAGAGTTTATTCCCCAAAGAACACAAAGTGGTTTAAGATGGCTCTTCAGTGAGCTCTCTCTCCATTTCCTGGGACATTATTCCCTGAGGCCAGCAAGGAATTGCTGTTGCTCATTAGGCAGCTGTATGTGGCCTTGCTTAGCTCAAATATCAAAACACTCATACAAATTCATGCCTCCATTCACTGTGCATCTATTAAACATGGACTATGTCTCAGGCACTTGGGCCTTTAGCTGGAGAGCCATTTGTGAATGAACATCCCTAGAAATAAAGCCAAAGAATTGCTTTTCATGCCATGATTTGGAATTTGGAATTTTTCTATTCAGAATAGAAAGGTGATGACTAGTTTCAAGTCCTCATCAAATCTGTAGATTAAATAGATCTCTTTCGCAGGAGTTTAAAAGATGGTGTAAGGGTGCAAATGAGGAGACTTCTGCAGTAAACTAAGAGACATAAAGGAAGAGCTGAATTAAGACAGTGGCAGTGGAGAAAAAATGGGATTCATTTAACAATGGAATACATCTAGGAAGGGAAAGATCTTGGCAATTGATTGAATGGGATGGGTGTAAGAAACAAGATTCTGGGATAACTGTCCTTAGAGAGTTTCTAGCTCAATTAATTAAATAAATGGTTGGACATTGACTGAGAAAGAGAGTAAGTTATTGGTTTTATCTTGCTATTCCCAAAGTTACACATTTTATTAAATTTGAATTTTGGGGAGAATTTCCTAGGTAGTTTTAATCATTTTCTATGTCTCTATCTTTTTTTTCTGACTACTTGGTGCCTCTTGTAATTGCATAATCAGGTGAAATATTCTAGAATATTGTAAACTCTTGAAGTAGTATTTGCTCCCTTTAATATCCCATGTAGTTGATATACCTTAATACTTTTCTTAGATATTTTGAAATCTGTCTTTTACTTGATTGT
Source organism: Antrozous pallidus (assembly GCA_027563665.1). NCBI lineage: Eukaryota > Metazoa > Chordata > Mammalia > Chiroptera > Vespertilionidae > Antrozous > Antrozous pallidus. Next base: position 124,394,293 of record CM050508.1, on the reverse strand, counting down.
GCTCCACCTTCCTCACCCTGGTTACCAATAATTCACTTTCTCTTAAAGTTACCATCATGTTCACTTAACCAGTAAATTTCTCTAAATATAAAAATGATCTAGCTTACCTCCTCTTTTATCTTCCAGGACATGAAATGATCAACAGCCAGTCTACATTTCTCAGATGCTGTGCCTTTTTGCTGAATGAGATTCAGAGCTGGTATCTTGATGCTTAAAGTCCATCATCACTCCCTTGTGTTTCTTGCTTTTATCAATTTTATGATTTATTTTAAAAAACACATTATCCATTCCCTACACTTGGCCAACCATTTATTCAATTAATTGAGAAAAAAACTAAGGAAAGTTATCCTAACAATTATGTATCGGGGGAAATGCTGAATCACACTTACAGAATTTCTGGCCTAGAAAGGACTGGAGGGTTTGCCTGATGCCCCCTTTACATGTAAAAAGCCCAAGTTCAGGGAGGTTGTGTGATTTCTGTAAGATCACATATTGGGTTATTTAGGGGCAGAGCCAGGCTAGAACATATATTTCCTAATGTTTAGCCAAAATTTATATTGTTTTTCCCTTGGCAGAGAGTCAGACTCTAGGACTTAAGTAAAAAATTCAGGGTATTCCATTTCCAGCACTGAAGGAGCCCAGTAACATGCTAAAAATATAATGTGGGAGTCTACAATAGTTTGATGCTATAGAATTGTCCTTACATAGTAATAGGTAGTCCATTGTTTACTAATATAGCTTCAGCTATAGCCTTCAGTCTAAAGAACCCAAAAGTCTAGGCATCTTTAACTCCATACTTATCTTACTCCTTAGGAGTTGCACTGATCATTGGAGAGACCCCTTTGAATACCCATGGCAGCGTCAAGAGCTGTGGCCACTCACTGCATCATTGATCATGTTTCATTTTCTAGTGCTTTACTTGGTTCAGTTGTAAATCTATAAGAAAGTCTAGTTGTTATTCTTGCTCATCTCTAAACTTGAACCTGCCCTTTGAGAACTGGTCTGTTTTAGGTGAATCCAGAAAATCATTTTTATAGCTACTGTCATGAAACTGGGCACCAACTATATCTTGAAAAAAAGAAAAATAAATAAATAAATAAATAAATAAATAAATATCACCAACAAAGAGAAGGGTGGTGGCTTTGAGAGCAGTCACATAGAGTCTATGTGTGGCAAGGCTCCATGTAGAAGCCATTGAACCTTGAGCAGATGGGATAACTCCTAAGATCATCCATGTGTCATGCTCTGGCCTGTCATTGGTTACACTATGAGTCCACCAGATGAGTTATCACTCCAGTTGAACTGCAATGGCTTCCAACAACTGTTCCTGAAGAGAAATAACCTTATCTAGAAGATACAAGCCCACCTGTCTAAAGATGTTGTAACTGCCTCTGAGGCAAGAACTAAGAGTTGGTCATGGTGGTCTTTTTCCCTGGAGGGTCAAGAAGTGATATGAGGTTCCAGCATCAGAGTGTGGTTCAATACAAGTTGCCCTCTGTTGCAGATCCTTTCCTCTGGGACGTTATTTTTGTGGGACAAGGGAACATGACAAATGTAATGGCATTTTCATATGTTCTCTGCAGAACAGACAGCAGACACTGAGTTTCCATCCTTTTAATTTCACTCCCTTAGAAGAAGTGAAATAAAATATAATTGCCACTATAATATGAAGAATTATCCATGGTTGGGTTGGGAGGGAAGAATGTGGAATCTCCACCACTTTTTCCCAACCCTTACCTCAGTCATTAACCTAGGATGTTCTTGGTATAAGTGACTTGGCATTAGAGCCAGTAATCTGAAAGTGAAAGTGTAAGTTGGAATCTAGGATCCTCAAATCTTATTTTTTGCTCTTCTGTTGGCTTATTGCCTCATCAAACTTTCTTTGACAAGTATAGTGATAGATATGGTGTCAGATTCTGGAAGTCACCTGCCTCATTGATAAAAGGTTGCAATACAATATTATTTCCTTTTAAAGTGAATACATAATGGTTTTAAGTTGGAGATAGAGAAATGCATATATTACTCATCCTTCTGTCTCACAATAGTGTTTTATTTCTTTTAAAATACATATTATATCAATACCATCACATTAGTAACTTATTTCTCCAATGAAGCTCTTGGAGGCAGGAACTGTAAGGTGAAAATGGATTTAAAATATCCACAAAAATATGAAGTAGAAGGATAGTTTTCCATCTCATCATCAATTTGAGTTTTAATTCTCATCATGTGTTCTGCGGCATATTTTAGATTCTACCAAGATAATATCTCAGGTTCCTAGGGAAATTAACTTGATCTCAAGTAGCTAGACCATCTTTGTTAACCTTGCATTTGAACTTCTCAAAATATAAGCCAATTAGATTACCTCAGTGTCAAATACTCCTATTGGCTACATGATGTGAACCACCTACCTATAAAGTGACAGATATTTCTTAAGCCTAATGATCTTGGCTAGGACAACAGTTTCATCTAATTCAAGTGAGCTGTGCCCAGAGCAAGCATGGTAACTGATTATACTCCCAAAACTAAGCATCCCGTATAAATCAGAAAAACGGAGACAGAACAAAGGATTAAGGCCATTTATTCTTAGAAGGAGATCATTGCAGGTACAAAAGATGTTATGAATTCTTCCATAATGCATCCACTATTCATGTACCCCATGTGACACACCAGTCCACTCAAGTTCAGCCACTGTTGAAATCACCTAAGCTTAAAAATAAAAAATAGAAAATAACCTATGTTTAGACTCCAAAGTAATTTCTATTATTGCAAAGTCTGATTATGCTACACAATTTGAAAAGGAGGTAATCAAAGGCTGCCCTATTAGAGCACCCCTCTGAAGTTCATCAGAGAAAGTTTCAGATGGCCTTGTGATTTCCCAGATGAAAGGGATGATAGAAGTGCAAATTATTGACATTAAATGGGAAAGAAGAACATTGGAAGTTCAAGTGTAGTTTGGGGAAATTAAAACTAAGAACAAAGGAAAGGAAATTTAATTCAGTTCTGCCCCTTAAAAGGTTGGATTCTGATTTTGATCTTAAAAAAAAGTTTTTTAGGAAAAGCTATTTTTAACTCTGTCAGTCTTCTAACCTATTATAATATCTTTCTTCTGATGTATAATTTTGTGGAGAGGAGGGGGTCAGTGATAAAATGATCAATAGACTTCCTATTTAAAAATAATAGCTGGTTTATATAAAATGATGGCAGTTGTAGAAACCTGTCACAAATATCTAGGTCAGTACAAAGAATCAAAATATAACTTGTAGAAGTATAACAAAAACAGCAGCAACAAATTTATAATTATTATTCTTTTGCTATTTATCTCTCATAAAGATGTAATGTTTCATTTTAGTAAGAAAATATAAAATGTGTAGGCATCAGAAGGAGCAGTATTGTCATAATTGAATTCTTTCAAGAACTAATGTGTGGCCTTCTGTTGGTTCCTCTTCTGTTCAGTCTGTCTGTGGAATTCCAAAAGGGACATTGTCAGCCAGATTGACAGTTCCATAAAAGGCAGCAACATAGACCAGAAGATAAGTTTGCAAGGTGCCCTAGTTAATAAAAAAATGTGACCATGTTCCCAAAAAATATTTGCCTAGAATATATACAACACTTTTAAAATTTAGTATTAGTCTTAACAAAAACAGATTCCTTAATGGTCAGAGCACAAGTTGTGAGGCTGAAGACCAGTTCACCTGCTTCAATTTCCTCAACAGTTATGGAGATAATATCATCTGCCCCAAGTCTCTCAAAGGTGCAAAAAATGAATAAAATATAATGTAATGTAATAAAAATAAAAAAGGTAAAAGGTGTGATGATTCTCTGGAAAGTTTTATTTGATATATAGTTAGGAAGTATTCACGACCATGATGCTTGGTGTCTATACTGTTATAATCAATAACGAAAAAACTCCCTGAAACAGGTTTGGCTCGGTAGATAGAGCATCAGCCTTCAGGCTGAAGGGTCACAGGTTTGATTCTGGTCAAGGGCATGTACCTTGGTTGCAGGCACATCCCCAGTGGGGTGTGTGCAGGAGTCAGCAGATCGATGTTTCTCTCTCCCTTCCTCTCTGAAAAAAATCAATAAAGTATATTTAAAAAATTTAAAAAATAATGAAAAAACTCATTGTGGGTGGTGGATTGGGTACAAGAAACACCCGTCTTAGGTAAAGTGGGAAGTAATAAGGTATTATTTTGGAAAGCATTTCATGCAGGCTTCCTAGTGAGAACCACTTTTCTGGACTCTACCCCACAAAACACAAATATGGAAGTGTTCTCCACTCATCTCCCATGCTGATTCCTTTGCCCAGATCTATTTAAAAGTTTTTCTTGACTCCTCAAAACAAATTGAGATGCTATGATAATGTGTCACATGTCATTCTCACCTACTATTTTTTTTATTTGAACATGTCTTAATCAATACAAATAATTCTAATGACAGACATCTTGGGTTTCTGTTCATCCATTCATTACTATGTTCCTCAAGTTTTTGGTCATTAGTTCAAGAACTACTGATTGGGATTTGACCATGTGTCAGGCAACATGCTAAAGCTAGAAATGCAACTGAGAATGAGAAGATTATGAAGCTGAATTATAAGTAGACATATGTGGATAAAATCTAACATAGTAACCTCACATGGTAATCTGATCATGAATTCCTAACTGGGCAACTCAGGATGGATAGTCACACCATTGACCTATAACTTTCCCTATTAAAGTTTATCTTTGCCTTAAGCAAGGTCTATCTATTGTTTTGCCTTTGAAAAGCTTCTTTTCCAGACTCTCTAGAAAGAATAATCACCTCCAAGAGAACATAATCTCTTAACTGTCCTGTAATTCCCAGCCTTGCTCTCCTCCACATTCATATAATGTTTTTTTATATTTCCTCCTTAATTTCCAAATGTGTGTGTGTGTGTGTGTGTGTGTGTGTGTGTGTGTGTGTGTGTGTGTTATTCTGGGAGAATTTGAGCTCTTGCTTCCCAGCATGTCATTAGTTTGGCTCAAATAAACTCATATAGGTTTGGATATTTTTACATTGACATACCCAAATTGAGAAGAATCTATGTTTTAAGGGCTTTGATGGTGTGGCCTGAGATGCTGTGGAAAACTTCTTGGTCTTGTAACAGGGTGCCAGGTGGATTCTGGGAGTAGTGTGTAGATTTCAATATCTATTGCTCAGGAAAGTAATATCTTCACCTACAAATAGGGCCAGTTCTGTTTTGCAAAAGGGAAAAGGTATTGGGAATTGAATGCCCTTTGTTGAGTCCTAAGTTTTCTTTATCAGTTGTGTTTCTCTGGACAGTTCACTCAACTTTTCTGAGCCTTCCTGTGCCAAAAATAATGAGGGCACAATACGTTACTTTTGAGGTCTTTACCAGTTTTAAACTTTTATATCAAAGTGATTTTCTAATATTTAAATTAATCTTTTAAATCTAAGGTCCAAATGCAGTTAGTTCTCCTTGGATGTTTTCAAAGGGTAAATTTCATTTCCTTCTATTTTTTGTTTATGAAACTATTTATTGGACATTGATCATTGCTACACCTATAACTTTCTTGGAAACCTGATATAAGGGCCTTGTTCAAATGAATAATAATCATGTGTTCTCTGTTGCCCTCCCAAAGGGAATAAATAGTAGACGGATAACCAACCTGGGAGGCTCAACAAAACCCAGCCTCCCCAGCAGACATCATATCAGATCAGGATCAGAATGCCTAGGTCCATTGCACATGGCAAATTTTATGAATATTGCCAAGAAGGGGAGGGGTAATGGAAAACATTAAAGGAAATAATAATTCTGAAACAGATAAGAACACTGTGTCATGAAAACTTTCTTTGTTATTCAGCTTTTAAAACAAAAACAAAACAAAAAACCATGACCCTAATAGAGTCAAATCAAAATGACAATTTCTCTCAGGTATATAAACACACAAAATGAAAGGCACTTTATTTAGAAGTCACTTGATCTAACGCCTACAGTTCAGAGATGAGGAAATTGAGCCTCAGATAGGATAACATGTTTTGGCCAAGAATCCACAGCTGGTTGGAAGCAAGCCAAGATCAGAATTCAGATTTTCTAATTCTCAAGGTTCTGGGGCTCTCTCTCCTTCACCTGGCTACCTATACCAGATTATATCATTAGTCCTTAAGCTGTACATATTCCAAAGTGACCCAGGCTCTCTTAGAATGTCTGGTTCCTCACCTTTGGAGAGGAAAGAGAATTTCTTTGTTTTACTTAAATTTGCCACGTAAATGTTCCTTAAATTTATCATCATGTCTTTAGATCACTCAGCACTTACTCTGTAGGTGCTTCCTTTGCTGAAGATCTTTTGTTCTTGACCTCTGGAAATTCTATTTCCTTTACTGTCAGTTTTCTTTATGGCCTAAGTGTCCCCACTTTCACCCCAATGACCCCAGGTTCAACACAAGGCACGATTTGCTGAAGAACCTGTTAGGGCAGTTGTTTTCGTGCATCCCTTTGATGAGATTTAAATGTCATCCCTGTGGAACAGTGTTAGAGCCATCATGGAGCCATGAAGGTCAGAGACAGTCCTCTACCACACCTGTCGTGCCTTTGGTTCAATTGAGATTGAGGTTGAACACTTCCCATGTTTCTCTGCTCTTAAGAAAGCATGCTGATAGATGGGAGGGAAGGTGACTAGTCCAGCAGCCACACCTCCAGGACCAGCTTTCTCCTCTAACTGAACTGTCCAATCACAAGAGAAAAACAAATGCAGCTCCATCTTCTTTTTTATGTGCAAGAGATATAGATTTTAATTAAAATGATTTCTAGAAAATGATGATGATCATTTTCTTTGAGAGAGAAAATACAGCCATGTTTTGCATTCTTTTAAGAAGATGAGGTAGCAAATACTTGGAACATACATTATAGGATTAAAATCAATAAACAACAAGAACAAGATAAATGGATGGTCATATTAATTTCAAACCCAGAGTTTCTGCACATACACACTTACTTTCAGGAATTTTTAACAAATCAGTATGCAGACTTTTTTTCTTTTTTTTAGTATGTAGGCATTTATTAAATATCCATGTGAAAGGCACTGAATTAGTAGTTTTCTGATATCTAGTTCTAATATTAAAGTGTATTTACAAGTAGAAAATGTGATAGTATTTAAGCAAGAAGAATGCAAATGCAATAATGTATACTATACGTGCTCTGACAATGTTTTCAAAGGCCAGGTCACCCACCAGTTGGCTATTTTAGTAAGGGGAATTCTGGCAGCAGCTGGGTCTCTGCCATAAATAACTTATTGACCAATGTTCTAACATTGAGCTTGTCACATCATTCTAAGGGGCCTTGATTTTGGAGGTGTCTCAAGTAACCGTTCTCTATAGAATCACAGTGAATGACAGTGGCTGCTTTGTGATCGTCAACACTTTCTTTCCAGCAGCACTTTCTACTCACAAGCTGGCTATTGGCTTGAAAGGATTCTCCATATTTGTCAGAAAAACAGCAACTGTACCAGAATAATCACTGTTACCATCTGAGGCCATTTACTGGTATGTGGGTGGGCTTAATTACATCAATCATTAAGCCCACCCATATTTCAAAATCTTCCAATAGCTCCTCATTACCATTAATTTTCACCTCACAAATTGCAATCTTGACATTTGAAGCTCCAACAAAGCTCCAAGCCTCTCCATGATTATGCTACCTGCCGATTGTAGCTGTGTTGGTTCTTTCCCAAATGTATCTGACTCTACTTAATCCACTGGATGTTACCCCAGATCAAGAAGAGTTTAGCATCTACCTTCTCCCCAAAAGGCCTCCCTATCTTGCAAAGTGAAGAAGCTTAACCTGGGATGTGCATTATACACCTATATATTAGGTTTATATATATGTGCATGTGTTTTCTATGTCATGGCCATTTGTAGGTAGGTTCCCCTGTCCATTATCAAAGAAAATTCAAGTCACTGAAAACCATGACATAAATGAATTCATCCTCAAGTTTGTCATTAAAACAACTAAAACAAATGTCCATGTCCAAATGAGAGGCTGAGCTGCTGACTTAATGGATCTTTCAAAAATCAGCAAAAAAGGTTCTCTTAGAAGGTGGTCTTATTTACTTTATAACTTCAATGGTATTGGAAAATTTTTGTTGTTAGAGCCCCTTTAAAAAAAAGTGTCAATGGACAACAATTTGGCTGGCTTTGATTGAAACTGTTACCCCAATATGGATATTTATATATAAGAGGACCAAACCATAGACAGAAATATCTTTACATAGAAGCTCAAGCACTATTTATACCCCACTATGTCAATAAGACTTAATCTCTGAGTGTCAAATCTTCAATAAGAATTGTATCATTTTTAAATTACCCCCATACACAGTCTTGTCCTTAGAAGGTACTTAATAAATGTTTGTTGAAGCAGTCACAGAGAATGTAGGTCACAAAAAGTATAAGTGATTATCAACATAGTGGTAACCCATATTTGTTATTTGATCTCCCAATGGGAACTAAAAATTCAACTTCATCTTTGTTTTATTCTTTCATAGATTTCAAGAAGATCTCAATGACTCTGGAGTTTTCAGAGTCAGCATCCTCTTAAATTGTTTTTCTTTTATGCTGACTACACATTTATAGCTTTCAAAAGTACTAATCACATTCAAACAATCATTCTACTTAACTTCATTAGAAAAGAGTTACATCTGTGGAAGTGTTTTTCCTACTAACGGTAATAATTGTCTGGTTAACTGAGGGTAAGTGAAATTGATGGACTGTGCCACTGACTTTTCACATTGTAAAAACATGTGACCTTCCAAACTACACAAGGAGTATACAACTAATTCCAATTAGAGCTAAGTAGTGTCTATATCCTATATAATAAAAGAGAAACATGCAAATTTGACCATACCTTCACCACGCTACCAGCCAATCAGGAGTGGGGGTGTGAGCGCCTGGCCCCAGGGTGCAGAGATGAAGTGGCAGCTGCGTGGCACTCCGGCCAGAGCAGAGAAGACTTAAGGCTCCAGCCGGCCAAAGCAAAAATGGAAGGCAACAGCCAGAGGGAAGGCCTGGGTCTCAAGTTCCAGAGGGAAGGCCTGGGTCTCAAGTTCCAGAGGGAAACTGGTCCTGGCAGCCAGGGGAAGGAAAGCCTATTGCATGAATCTTCATGCAATGGGCCTCTAGTATATATATAAAAGCCTCAGTGACCATCGACTGAATAGGCTGCATGGGGTGACCAGGCTGCCAGAGAAGTTGGTGAAGGGTGACCAAACGATTGAACAGCAGGCTGTGTGGGGTGACCAGGCCGGTGAGGGGTGAGAGGGCAGTGAGGGGTGACCAGGCTATGGAGAGGGGGGCAGTCATGGGTGACCAAGCCAATGGGGGGTAGTTTGGGGCGATTAGGCAGGCAGGCAGGTGAGCAGTTAGGAGCAGTGGTCCCGGATTGTGAGAGGGGTGTCCAACTGCTGGTTTAGGCTCAATCCTGAGGATCAGGCCTAAACCAGCAGTTGGACATCTCCCAAGGAGTCCTAGATTGGAGAGGATGCACCAGACCTTGCCTCTAGATTAGCAATGATAGTCATTCTTTTTAGGAATTTTTTATATTGTTTTACTTTTAATACATTTAAATTAAGTAGATCGACTTGTACAAGATGAACACCATCCACATGACAATAAGAACAAGTAGTGTCAGTTTAGTTTGATAATTTATGAGCCAATCAACTAAGAATCCCATGACAATATATGTTATTTAACCATGAGCACTGTGATCCCTGTTCTTGTTTTTCCAACTGTCTCTTCCAGATACAAACACATATGTTCTGCTCCAACAACCACTTGCAGAAGGAGTGTTCAGCTTTGCACAATTGAGGGAGGTAGGATGTGTATACCATTGCCACTTTGGCTACACCCATTTGTCCATTCTGAGTAGCTATTATAAAAGGAGTGCAAACAGCCAAGGGCAGAAAAGGCACTGGGGACTCAGACCACATCTCTCTGTCATCTCTTGCCACATACAGAATGCTAAGTAGGCAGGGACCTCCAAGACACTTTCCCCTTTGTGTCAGCCACACCTCGCTTCATGGAATAGAGGTCCTTGTCCTTGTGTCTGTTTGATTTCAGAGACCTTCAGTGGGTTCACTCACCTCAATGCAATGAAAATCTTCGTTTACTGAAATACCCAAATCACCAACTCACACTCCCCCAACACCGATTCTTCTAAACTACACAAAGACAGTTTCTTTCTTGTCTAAACTTCATCCTTAGCACCCAGTACAATACCTGCCGCAGACCAGCAATGTGTAAACAGGTTTCAACTGGATGACTTGCATGAGCTGTGGGGTAGGGATAAAGAACTGTATCTTATTTCCACAACTGCTAAAGTTCACCATTGCCAGACTCTTAAGCTTCAAGGTCAGTCCTGGAAGGGCAGCTGGTAGAGGCTGCAGTATTCCCCGAGGCTTATACTTAATCTTTGGCCATTCCCTGTAAGCCTGTTGCTAAATAGAGTTCCTTCAGATATCTTTCACGGACATCAGTGCGGTTAGACTTGCCCTGTGCTTCCTGGATTGATGCCTGTGCCTAATGTGAAAACAGGGCTAAATGTCGGCTCACTTTTACTTTTCATTTTAACTTTACTTAGGACCCTCATGGGAGTTTACTATTCTGTGATTTTGCTAAAGTTAGTTGGTTTTCCTTTCTCTTTACTACTAAATTAATGGTGAGCAGGATATAGGTGCTCATTCATACCACTCAAGCCAGACTAAATTACTCACTTTGTGTATAAAGTTATACTGCTAGTACAAATTCTGAAAAATTAAAAGTCAAAATGTGTCTTTAATGCTATGTAAAAGTATTTATGCGTAATTTATGTGAGAAATACTATGGAGCACCTATTTAGTGGTTAAATCGGAGAATGGAAATAAGAGAACTATTCAGTATGTATATACATAATGAAATGGCTGATTATCTTTAGCAAATCAGTTAGCCTCTCTGTAATTCAGGTTTGTTACAAGGTGACTAACAACTTAATCATTCTTCTGGTTAGGAGACTAAGAATATTTGCTGCCCACCTGAGAGCTTACTCTAAAAAGATGCTATTGTTCTGGGTTCCAACCCATAAAACTATGTCCTGTTGCTAAGTGAGAACACAGTGCCTTGCACAATGCTTGTCCCATAATGGAAGCTCAAGCCACATTTGTTGAATCAGTTAATGAATGCTTGAGATGCTCAGTATGTTTCAAAAATCTTCCTTTACTCTAGACAGAGTTCAGAGTTTGTTCTACTCAAACAAGATTTTATATACATACATATGTCTACCCAGCACTTTTCTTCCTTGTGAATAAGAAAAAAAATTGAAGTAGTGTAAATAGGCAAACATAGACATCAAACAATATTTAACAGATTCAATTGTTTTTAATTGAGTGCAATCAAGTTGTTTCTCACTGAAATCAGAGAATATTTCTTACCTACTTGGCAGTCACTTTTAACATTTCAGAAGAAATGCCTGGATTGACAGAAAGTATTTTAGAGAAATACACATGGAAATTAAATAACTGAACACCGTCATATCAAATTGACTTTAAAAATCTAAGTGCCCATTCTTTCCTATGCTCTGTTAATTTACTGTTCTAATTGTCTGGAGTGTGGCAGCCAGCAAATATCAAATAGCTGCATGTGTCACAGGCTTCAGTTTCCCCCACGCTGACCTTGGATTAACCCTTCATCTTTCATTCTACAGCTAATTAAACCCAGCGACATTTCAGTGAGACATTCTTCACTGAAATATTTAGTGGGGGTCTTAAATTCCTTCTTACTTGTCCTCGCAGCTATGCCTGTCTTCCCATCGTACATCTGGTTCAGTGTCACAATATTTTGTCAAAAGACTATAGCACTGCCATGGTAACATCATAAACCCGTCCCTTGCCCAACTCTTCCAGGAGTTTATAAAAATCCAACTGTAAAAATTGGCCATAGGCTGCATGAGCTGGTTGTTTTACGTGTGATAGTTAACCTTTTTTCCCTTTTCTTTCCTCATCACTCCCACTCCGAAACCAGTCATTCAAAAATATTTACAAAGTAATTTAACATTTATTTAGCTATCAAAGAGGAAATTGAAGTTAGGCTCAAGTTGACTTTTCTTACTTCTCTGCTGCTTTCTAAGGTCAAAATTGTCCCCTTTTTTTTCTTTCTTTTTGCCATCTGGGTGAATTCAGCAGAAATCAAGAGTTCATTTTTCATTCCCATCTCATTTTCTCCAGCTTGGAGGTCTTCACTTCCCTTTTGAATTTAGTAAGAACTCCATCTAGAAGGAAAATACACAAGCATTCAGGAGGAAGGGGATAGGCAGGGGACAGACAAATCATTCTAGCACAGTTAATCTCCTTTTCAACTGGAACTCACTTAACTCCACTTGAAATGGGGTGAAGTTGTTTATTTTTTCTTCAAAGATAAGTTTCATAAAGTATCTGTCTCTCCATTTTTTCCTAATGGTTAGAGTGTTGTTGTTTTTTTCTTTTCACTTGACACTGCACATTGGGTGCTTGTGCTAAATTCCCATATAACTTTATCCTAAAGATTTAGATAAGGTTGGTTGAGATGACATCACTCATTGTTGATGGTGGAGTTGACACATGTGAAGAAAGGGAGATTTTTAAGTTTGCTTTAAAAAATAAAATTAAATTAAACGAGTTAGCCAAAAAGGGAGAAATCAAGAATCCAAGAAAAAGCCAATCCATATATACTGGAACTATTTTGAGTTAGAGTCTTTGACAGAATGTAAATATATAAATACAGATATGTTAATTATGTGACATTTGATAAATTAGATGCCCTTGAGCAAAATTCGTATGGAGGTTTTGATACAATTATCACTTATGCTAATTAACCTCAGGACAAACACAAACTGTGTGTTATTAATTCCTGCTGAAAGGAACCTGATGGTCAGAATTGTATATCTAAGTTGAAAGTGGAGTTAGGCTGATTCTAGCTGAACATGCACAGGGTCTGTTCTGAGGCTGACAAGCTCAGGTGTGTGTGTCCAAGACACACATGGAGTGATTCTGAGTGGAATGAACAGGCTCGCCCAGGCACACGTATGACACTAATGAGGTCAAAGACTTCTCTTTGGGACCTTTCTATCTTCTATTATCTCTCTCTCTTTCTCTCTCAGGTATAGATATCCAATCTACATGTCCTATATGAATGATTTGATTTTACTCCTTTCATTTCTTTTTTAACTGTGTTTTCCTTTTTATTGAATTTATTGAGGTGACATTATTTAATAAAATTATATAGGTTTCAAGTGTACAATAATGCATCACCTGTATATTGTATTGTGTGCTACCACTCTAAATTAAGTCTCCTTCCATCATCTCTTTTAATCTCATCTACCTCCTCCTTTCTCTCTGGTAATCACCATATCTGTCTGTGTCTCTGAGTGTTTTTTTTCTTTAATCCCTTCTTTTTTACTCAGCCCCACAACGTGCCTTCCACCCCTTTCATTTCTAATTAGTAATGTATTATCTCATGAACTGTGCAATTATAGCTAAAATCTAGAAAGTTATGATATCTTGAAACTGTTCACCACAGCCCAGCAATGAACAACTCAGCTCAACCTAAAAAAAAAAAAAATCCCCTTATCCACATTGGCTGTGTGTGGTATAATGGTCTCAGAGTCCTTAACCATACATACTAGTCACAGAATGCTTGCATTGTAGATGGTTATCAGTTAACTTCTAAAATTATTTTCATGAACTCTACAACTTGGAATTTCCCTCTTTCCCCAACACCTTGATGTCAAGAGGAGCTACACATGTGGGTGACTTCTCTAAGGGCCACACAAGTTCATCTGAGATCACTCTGGAAATTCCCTCCTATGAGTGTGATGGTACTAGAATAAGCGGTGATTTTATAGGGTAAATGTATTTCAATACAGCAGTCATTCTGAATAGAAAGAAAAGATAGCACTAGCACTATTTTTCTCAATGTCTAATATGTTCCAGGGAGAGACAAATACTTAGAGAAATCAAGTCAACAGTTTTGATCTACAGATAAAAACTGAGTTTCCTCTGGATAGTTGGGATGAAGCCAGGCGGGTGGATGGACTCACCTCAGAGCACAGTATAAAGTGAGAGGTGAAGGACTCAGGTTAAAGTCTTAAGGAACTTTAACATTTCATTGTTAGAGAGTGAAAATGAAACTCCAAGAAGTGGTCCAAGGGGAAAAAAAAGAAAAGCTAGGAGCCTGTTGGGGCAGGGGGGAGGGGTTTGGAAACCCAGAGAAGAGAGGGTTTCAAGAAGGTAAGTGTGGAATATACTTTTGAATTTTTATTTAATGTCAAATAAAATAAGCAAGGAGAAATATTACTTAGCATATTATGAACTGAATTATGCCCCTCAAAATTCATAAGTTGAAACCCTAATGCCTGTATATAACTGTTTTTGGAGATAGGGTTTTAAAGAGGTCATTAAGGTTAAATGAGGTCATAAGGCTGGAGCCCGATTTCAATATGACTGGGGTCCTTATAAGAAGAGATACCAGGGGTTCATGCATGCATGCAGTCAGTGGAAAGGCTATGTAACAACACAGGGGGAAGGTGGCGAAAAATTGTACCTTGATCTTGGCCTTCCAGCCTCCATTACTATAAGAAAATAGAGTTCTATTGTTTAAGCCACTTAATCTGTGGTATTTTGTTACAGCAGTAGTAGCTGGCTAATACAAACAACGAGGGCTCATAAATAACCAGTGATGAAGTTGTTTTGAGGAGTGATGGGAGATGAAAAACTGGAATGCAGCATGTTGAGGAATAAATGGGAGATGAGTAGAGACAGTGAGTATATAGCTAACTCAAGAAATTTGAATGTGAAGAGTGAAAGATAGAGTGATAAACTGGGTAAAATGTAGGATTTCAGGATTATGAGGATTAAATTTCAAAATTAAAAATAATGAATGAAATAATTTATGCATAAACCTCACTGAAAAGACAAAACAGCCTTAACTGGTTTGGTTCAGTGTATAGAGCATTAGCCTATGGACTGAAGGGTCCCAGTTTGTTTCCAGTCAAGGGCACATGCCCAGGTTGTGGGCTGGATCCCCAGTGTGGGGTATACAGGAGGCAGCCAATCAATGATTCTCTCTCATCATTGATGTTTGTATCTCTTTCTCCCACTCTCTTTCTCTCTGAAATAAATAAAAATATATTTTTTAAAAAGGGAAAAACATCTCTCAGATTAAAGAACAGAATTAGAATTCCATCCTAACATCAACAATAATAAAAATAATATTAAGTCAATAATAATATCATTTATTGAGCAACTAATATAAACCAAGTTATGAATGTCATACTTTATATAATTTACCTAATTTTATTTTCACAACATTGTGCCTGGAACCAACCAGCTTTTCAATATATATTTACTTACTAAATAATGAATGGCTCTACAATATAGATACTATTATTCCCAATTTATATATGAGGAATTGAAGATTCACATAGTTGTTGTTTTTTGTTGTTGTTGTTAATCCTCACCCAAGGGTATTTTTCCATTAATTTTTAGGGAGAGTGGGAGAGAGAGGGAAAGACAGAGAGAAACATCAATGTGAGATAAACACATTCATTGGTTGCCTCCTGCACGAGCCCTGAAAAGGGCCAGAGCCAGAGCAGCCTGCAATCAAGGTAAGTGCCCTTGACCAGGAATGAACCTGGGACCCTTTGGTCTGCAGGTGATGTTATATCCACTGAGCCAAACTGTCCAGGGCCTGATTTATATAGTTTACTAAATAACTTATCTGAGGTTTATATGGCTCTAAATCAGTAGTTTTCAACCTTTCTAATTCCTCTTTAATACAGTTTCTCATGTTGTGATTACCCCCAAACATAAAATATATTTTCTTTGTTACTTCATAACTAATTTTACTGCTGTTAATGAATCATAATGTAAAATATCTGTGTTTTCCAATGGTCTTAGGCAACCCTGCTAGCGGTTC
The DNA here is from genome assembly GCA_027563665.1 of Antrozous pallidus. NCBI lineage: Eukaryota > Metazoa > Chordata > Mammalia > Chiroptera > Vespertilionidae > Antrozous > Antrozous pallidus. Next base: position 124,378,342 of record CM050508.1, on the reverse strand, counting down.
TAACCTGTGGGTTGGTGGTTCATTAACAGTAGCAAAATTATAGTTATGAAGTAGCTACGAAAATAATTTTATAGTTGGGGGGTCACCACAACATAAGGAACTGTATTAAAGAGTTGCGGCATTAGAAAGGTTGAGAACCACTGCTCTAAAGCCTAATCAATAGTGTAGACACATGTAAAGACAGAATGTGTTGACCAAAGGAAAATGCCCTAGATGAAAATACAAAATGAGAGGCTACAAAGGCAAAAAGGAAGTTCACTTTTATATTACAGTCCAGTGGAATGTATATATTAGATTAGTGGCACTATTGGCTTTGGAGAGTACAACTAGCTCTTGAAAAAAGGTTTGGAGGCTTGAAACTTCTAGTAATTAAAGTCTTTCCAACTCCCCCCCCCCCCCCCACACACACACACACTTGGGATCTGGGCATCCTATTGTGGACCTTGCAGACCTGTAAGATGGAGAGCTATTGGAGAGTTCTAAGCGGAGGAATTTTATCACTTCATATATTGGGGTGCTAGGGCTATCATAACAAAATACCACAGACTGTGTGCCTTAAACAACAGGGATTTATTTTCTTACAGTTCTGGAGGCTAGAAGTTGAAGGTCAAGCTGCCAGCAGGATAGGTTTCTCCTGAGGCTTATCTCCTTCTTGCTGTGTGCACACATGGTCATCCCTCAGTCTCTATATAGTGTGTGTCCTAATTTCTTCTTCAAGAAAACCAGTAATATTGAATTTACCATAAAACCTCTTTATACCTTAATTACGTCTTTAAATGTCTTATCTCCAAATAGCGGTACATGTATTTAGTCACATTCTGAAGTAGTGAGAGCTATAACTTCAAGTTATGAATTTTTTTTGGAGGATATAATTCAGTCCCTAACACTCTTCCCAAACTTGTGCTTTTCTCATATGAAAAAAAATTATCTCATTCCAACTGCTCCCAAAATCTTAACTCTTAACTTGCTCCAGCACCAACTTTAAGTTCAAAGTCTCATCTCAATATCATCTAAAGCAGGTATGGGTAAGACTCAAAGTATGCTTCATCCTGTAGCACAATTCCTTTCCAGCTGTGGACCTGTAGAACCAGACAAGTCATCTGCTTCCAAAACACATTATGGGACAGGTGTAGGATAGATATTCCCCTTCCAAAAGAGAGAAATCAGAAAGAAGTGTGATGGGTCTAAAGTAATTCCAAAACCTAGCAAAAATTCCATTAGATTTTAAGTCTCAAGAATAATCACTTTGGCTCCATTACCTGTCCGCTGGGCCCCCAAGGGGTGTGGCCCACCTTCTGGCTTCTCTGTAAGTGTTACCCTTCCCCTCTGCTCCTGGGCGGCAGCAGCCTGTTCTGCTGAAACTGAGGAGGTGGCTACGGCCTCTGGAACTGAGGAGGAGACAGCCTTACCACCTCCCACCCCTAACCCCAGTGCCCTCTGGGTATGTGGTGGCAGTTGCAGCCCTGCCTATCTCTGAGTTACCTTCTGGGTCATTCTTCTACTCTCTTGAAGGGTAATACATGTTTGCAACTGGATAGCTCTATTGGCCTGTCCTGTAGAATTCCAGAACTTCAATAGCCTTCCTTTATTTCCTCCTGCCTCTGTCCCAGTAGTCCAAGCTGGCAGTGTTCTATCTACAAGCATGTTTGATGGGATTCATGAGTCACACCTGTAGTCTCTTTAACAAATGGATATCTAGCCAAACCGTGTGCTCTCTACACAACACACTTTTTTATTTTTTTTTGCAATATGTCTGAGAATTTTCCAAATCTTCAAGTTCTGGTGATTTTCCTTAACAATTCCATCTTTAATTTATTTCTGTTGTCTCATATTTTATTATAAATGGATACCAGGCTAGACCTTCAACATTTTGCTTAGAAATCTCCACAGCTAAATATCCAAGTTTATCATTCACAGGTTCTACCTTCCACAAAATTTTAGAATATAATGTGGCCCAGTTCTCTGCCACTTTGTAACAAAGATTGCCTTTTCTCCAATATTCAGTAACATGCTCCTCATTTCCACCTGAGACCTCACCAGAAGCATCTTTAATATCCCTATTTCTACCAATAATCTCTTTAAGGTAGTTTAGACTTTTTTAACATGCACCTCCAAACTCTCCCAGTCTCTCCCCACTTCCAAAGCCATTTTCTACTTTAGCCATCTATTGTAGCAGTTCCCTACTTCTAGGTACTAAGATCTGTATTAGTTTTCTATGGTTGTCATAACAAAATGAAGGCCTCTCTCCTTGGCTTGTAGATGGCCACCTTCTCTCTGTGACCTCACACGATCTTCCCCTCCGTACATGTCTGTTTCCTAATCTCCTCTTCTTTTATGCACACCAGCCACAATGAATTAGGGCCCATTCTACTGACTTAAACTTAACTTAATTAGATTGTATAATTAAGTTAACCTAGATAAGAAACTATTTTCAAATTCAGTTGCTTTCTGAAAAAAATGAGGGTTAAGGTTTCAACATAAATTTTGGGATCACACAACTCAGTTCATAACACAACTCAGTTCACTTAGATTTTTTATGTGATCACTGAGCTGCTGTTATAGGAACAGGTTGTGGGGCTGTAGGGATGCCAGGGCATAAGAAAGGAGAGCAATTAGGAAGCTTTTGCAACAATTAGATGGCTCAGTCCAAGGTGATAGTATGTTTGAGGTAATTATAAGAATTTGTACTTGGGAAATATGCTTAAAGTTGAGCTTCAAAAAATTTGCCTTAGAATTGAGTACATGCCACAAATGGGAAAAACTTCAAAAATAAGTCAAGGACTTTTAGCCTGAGCATCTGAAAGGATGGAGTTGATATTACCAGAGATGAGCAGATTATGAGACAAGCAGATTAAGGTGAAGGGATTAGAAATCCTGTGTAGGACACATTGTTTGAGATCACTATTAGACATCTAAATAGAGATGCCAGGTAGGCATGTGAACATGAGTCTAGAATTCAGGGTAGAGGTGTGGGCTGGACACATAAATTTTAGAGTCATTATTATATAATATAGATACTAGAGGCCCAATGCATAAAATTGCTGCAAGAGTAGATCTTCCACTAGGTAGAAGGGTTCATGGGAATAAAAGAGGACATCAGTAATACTTTCAATGATAAAAATAAATTTAAAAACAAAAAAAATAATAAGACTTCCTTCTCCAGATGCCAGCACTGGCTTCCCTCTGGCACCTGGGACCAAAGCTGGTTTCTCTCCTGCCCCAGCTTTGTCTGGAAGGACATCTGGAATGATATGACATCTTGGGTTTTTGGTCTAATTAACATATTACCCTTTTATTATTATAGATTATTAAGAGGCTGTTGCCTGACCAGTGTGGCTCAGTGGTTCAGTGCCAACCTTTGAACCAGGAGGTCACAGTTCAATTCCTTGTCAAAGCACATGCCTGGGTTGTGGGGTCATCAGTCCCCAGTGGGTGATGTGCAGGAAGCAGCTGGTCAATGATTCTCTCTTATCCCTGATGTTTCTATCTCTTTCTCTCTTCTTCTCTGAAATCAATAAAAATATATTTAAAAACCAAACAAGCAGAAAACAAGAAGCTGAGTAAGACAGCTGAGTGGAGGGTATATATAGAAAAAAATGTCCAAGGCTTAACATCTGGAGTGCTGCAATGATAAGAAGTCAAATGCATGAGAAAAAGCCAGCAAGATACAATAATGAGTGTCCAAGGAGGTAAGAGGAGATAAGTGTGGTTCTTGGAAGCCAGGTGATGATGTTGTTTCAGGACAGAGAGCATAATCAATTGTGTTTGCTAAATGCTATAGATACTTCAGTAAGAAGGGGGCTGAGACCTGATTATCAGGTTTAGTAATGTGGAGGTCACTGGTGACCTTGAATATGTGAATCAGCTATTAAGAACCTAATTAATTCTGAGGCACTGAAAAGTTGAGTTTGTGGATCAAACTGTAGAGGGAGCATTGCCAAGAAAAATAGCTCCTTCATGCCTAAGTGTCTAGCTATCTTCTTTAGATAACCTGCTGCCTCTTTGCTGATCAAACCACAACCTACTCTTATTTCAATGATAAGGTTAGAAATGCAATCAACACAACTTGGCCTTTGAGTCCCTGGTAACCTCAAGTTTTTGTTGTCATTAAATGCTACCAAAGTAGAAAGCCAATAAATATCAAATGAATAGATTAAAAATGAATGTTGTTGGGTCAATAGGTATCAGCCAATAAATGATTAGTTTCCTTCTTCTACTCTGTGTTAGTCTGAGCCCTCCAAGAAGGAGACCCCAAGATGAGATTAGCTATGCAAGAGGTTCATTAGGGGAAATGTCTTGAGGGGAATGGTAATAGGGAAACAGAAGGCATTGGAAGAGTCATTAGACCTTGGAGAAGATAGGGAAGGGTGGTTAAGTGGAATCATCTTAGAGTGCATTACATTTAAAAATGTATTGACAAAGATGATAGGGAGTTCTTGAGTCCAGGAAAGGGCCTGCTTTATAACCCTGCCACACTCAGTCACTGGCTGGGACAGCCCACAGGAAGCATGGCCTTGGAACCAATGTGGTAGGGTTTTTCAGAGTGCAATAGCTGGAGCTGTTGTTCAGTTATAGCACTAGTGGCCAAGAACTGGGAGACACTTTTCCCAGCCACCTCATCTCTCATGTCTATTTTAGCTTTCTACTCAAGAGTTTATATAAATGAGTGAATGTAAATGAAACTGACAAAAGAAACCTGAAAAACTGTCTTTTTCAAACTCTCTAGTTAACTACCTGAATATCCATAACACTACTTAGTTAACTAAATCAACCAATGGCAACAAACCATAATCCAGGCAACTTAGAAATGTTAGAAGATAAATCTTTTGGCATAAAAATTAACACATTATCACTATCTCATAAAGTGATTTCATATTTTTTAAAGACAAGATAAATGAAAAAGACAACACTCTCTGTTTGCTTCATTGTCATTTTCTTGAATCTGCCCAGACCCCAGCTTGTCCCTGCCTCTTGCATTCTAGTCCTCTCCTTACAAAGTTTCTGTCAAGATTATTCCTTAGGTTGCTGGTTAGCATATACCCCAGAAAGCCAAACAAAGCCCTTGTCCTCAATATATTTTTTCAAAGGAGCCCTTTCATCCATGAATGGATACTTGTGTTTTTATTAAAATGTGACTCAACAGCCATGTCCTGAGAAAGATGGGTATTGGTGAGTCAAAAGTTAATAATTTTTAATAAAAGAAAGCCTGAAGGGAAACATCTGGCTTACTCTTCTAACACTGTGTGCTAAGATTTTCATAATATAATGTGTTCATTCTCCGGAACAAACTGAATCATGAGATAAAGAATTACTATAATTTTACAATTTTTAATGAGTTGATACCAAAGTCAGCAATCTTATATTAAATTCTCTAATCCTGCACCACACTCAGTCACTTCCCTTAAGATCGCACTACTACAGGGTGGGCACAACAGTACCTGAAAATCACCCATTGTGTGTGCATGAGCAGATAAATAACTACTTTTGAACCTGAATATTGACTCTTCAGTGGTCTGTCCTATTAGACATACCATTTTACTTGAATGAAGCAATTTACTTTCAGTATTGCAGAGGGAAAAATAATAGCTGCATGACATATTTTTCTGATTTTTAGTATATACTGTAGTTACTTAAATGAGAATTTCTGTTTTTAATTTATCAGTAACCACATTAGTCCTTGCTTTTATCATTCTCCCCAGTAATGTCTAGGCATTTAGGATTTAAAGTAGGTGTGGGAAAGAGACTCACAGATGAAAGGAAAATGGAGTTTTTCTTTTTTTCCAGGGTAAAGAAAAAATGAGATTGATACATATATAGTGATGGATTTTGTAATTATCATTTTTCTTTTAAGGATTGAAAGCTCAGCTGCCCTATCAATGTAGCACATCTACTATTTCTGAAGACAAAATAAAAACTCTGTATATGCTCATTCATCTTACTTAAAACATTCATTCATTAGGAACTTTAATTATCCCATGCTATTAAGTTGAGCAAAACAATTTTCTCAGGTCTCCCAAAGACCATTCCTATTTTGGAGCCTCAAGGTCAGTTGTAAACTCAGAGTCCTAGAAAGGCCCCTAAGATGTGTCATCTACTATTTTGTTCAGTACAGAAAAGGCCAAAACTCAGTTTGAAGATAGCAACAGGGGAAAATTGCTACTCTAAATCTGGTGATTAGATGTAATACTATGTTCCTTAAAAGACTTGATATGAAACCACTACTCTTAGATCTATGAATACTGAAAACACCTATCAATTTTATTTTATATAATCAATTTTTTTAAGTGTGGTTTTGGTCAGAAATCCTATTGAACTCTGGTTCCCACCCTTAATAGTTTTGGTTACAGCCACTGAAATGCTATATTCAGGGTTGGACCAAGACTTCACATATAAAGGGAAATCTATATAATCTTTGGTCTAGTTTACAAAGACTTCGAAAAAAGAGGTTATGCAAGTTGTTCTGCAGAGAGTTCTTTCCTTTTTTTTCTCAATGATTCTTAGTCCTTTAAAAGCTTTTGTTCTGCTTTTTAAAAAATACTCATGAATAGCTTCTCCTCTACCATTCCAGGCTACAACCATCATAGTTGTTTTATGCTTTACTCAAAGATCTTATATCGCAGGCTTAAATAACCCAAAAGTGTTTCTTTCCATTTATTCATATTGTAAATTATTTGGGCCCACACTGAGTGCAGTTGACACAAATCTGGAGTCTCTAGGGCAGTGGCACATGGCCCCAAACTATATAGGACACTCCTCTGTGCTTGTTTCAGCTTTCAGCTTGGCTTTCTCTCTTACGTGCCTTTAATACTCATATTGTTAGCAAGATAGAGAGAGAAGGGGTGGGGGAAGGCTGCCTCTGCCACTTTCCCAACCTTCCTCCTCTTCCGCTTCCTCCTCCTCCTTTTTCTTTTTCTTTTTAATATATTTTTATTTATTTTAGAAAGAAAGGGAGAGGGAGAGAGAGATAGAAACATCAATGATGAGAGAGAATCATTGATCAACTGCCTCCTGCACGCCCCACGCTGGGGATCAAGCCAGCAATCCAGGCATGTGCTCTTTACCGGGATCGAACCCAGTACCCTGCAGTCCATAGGCCAACACTCTATCTATTGAGCCAGACCAGCTAGGGCCTTCTTATTTTTATAAGCAAGTAAATTTTTCCTAGAAATCCTCCAGAGCTTTCCCCTATTTTTTCACTAGTCAGCATTTAGCTCTAAGATCATTTCTAAAACTATCACTAATAAAAGAATGGGATTACTATGATTGGCTAAGCTAACTATTTCAGATGAAGTAGATATTGAGAAATCAACTAGAAGAACTATAACAGGCAGGTAAAGAAATCACAAAGCACAAGATAAGAACTGTTGAACATAAAGAGATATAACTGTGTTTTAGGTGTTAAACCTAAATAATTTATTTCCAGCTGGGAATTAAGAAAGAACTAACTTGTGAATTGAACACTGGAATTATGTGCAAGATGAAAAAGGGCATTTTAATTTGCCAGTCAAGAAAATGGAAAAGAATGGGACATATATAATGTTATCAGCTGCATTTGGCTGAGATAAAGATATATGATGATATATCAATTAGCTTTTGCTGTTACTATAAGCCCAAATCTCAGCGGTTTATAATAGTTCCCCTCATCCGTGGTTTTACTTTCCATGGTTTGAGTTACCCTGTGGTCAACCATGGCCCAAAAATATTAAATGAAAAATTCTAGAAAAAAAAAACCACAAGTCAAGTTTTAAATTGTGTGCTGTTTTGAGAAAAATTATGAAATCTCATGCAATCCTGTTCCATTCAGCTGTCTCTATATGTTCCTTACCTGTTAGGCACTAAGTAGCCATCAATTGTCCTGTTGTTAAAATGTTTATGTTCAAGGAACCCTTAATTTATTTAGTGATGACCTCAAAGCACAAGAATTATGAGGGATGCTGGCAATTTGGATGTGCCAAAGAAGAGTCATATAAAGTGCTTCATTTACTAGTAAATGCAAAGGTGAAAGTTCTTGACTTAATAAGGAAAGAAAAAAAAATATATGCTGAGGTTGCTAAAATCTATGGTGAAACAAAATTTGTCTGTGAAATTGTGAAGGAAAAATAAATTTGTCTATTTTTTTTTGGTCACATTTCCAACTGCAAAAATTATAGCTACATTGCATGGTAAGTGCTTAGTTAAGAATGAAAAGCCATTAAATTTGTGGGTGGAAGAGGTGAATAAGAAATATGTTCTGACTGATGGCAACATATTGTATTAGAAAGCATTGAGCCTATAAGAGTGCCACCTAGCTCATTTATTCCAAGTAAGAGATAGTTACAATAAGATATTTTGAGAGAAAGAGAGACCACACTCATACAATTTTTATTACAATATCTACAATAATAAAAGCATAATATGCTAATTAGGCAAAACATCCTTCTGGGAGTCCTTCCAGACGATTTTTCTGATGAAGCCGTGGTGGCAGGAGCTGAGGCAGAAGCAGCAGCTGCGGTGGGTGGGGGCCAAGTCCCTTGCACAAATTTCATGCATCGGGCCTCTAGTATTATATAATTGCTCTATTTTATATGTAGTTATTATTGTTAATCTCTTACTGTGCCTAAGTTATAAGTTAAACTTTATCACAGGTATGTGTGTACTATCCAGTTTCAGGTCTCTAGCCAGTAGTCTTGGAAAGTATTCCCTGCAGGTAAGAAGTGACTACCGTAAACACAACTGTTGTTGTTTTGCTAAAAAAAATCTGCTGATTGTCTGCAGCTCTGTTTGGCCATATTCTACCTGTCTTCTTATTCTGTAGTACCAGGCTGGAGGAGCAGCCTTTGTCTGGGATATGCTCCTCATGTGGCAGAGAGTAGAAGCCCAAACCCATGGTGAAGTTTCTAGGAGCCCTGTGGTCTGGGGAATGTTGGGGTATTCTTTCTGAGATAAATCCAAAGTTATATCATCTTGCACCTCTTACCACTAAGGAAGAGGCACAGAGGCTGGTGAGACACTGGATTCTGGAAGCAGCACATTTCATAGTTAAGTGTGCTGTTGTATTCCATTTACCAAGTTATCTTTAAGTTGTAGAGTTTTGCAAGGTATTGAGAGCAAGAGGAAAATCTGAACAGGTCCAGACAACTACATAAACTGCTCTACAACTTGGGTGCTTTGATCTAGAAGATCAGAGGGTGAGTAAAGTCTTTGAAAGCCTCAGTAAGAGAATCACTATGCAAACTTTTGAGATTTGGATACATAGTTGTGCCCTCTTCTGAACACAAACTACTGTTCTCCCTGTGAAAATCATCTTCGCATTTGCTACTGATAGAGAATCAATAGTAGACCATGAGAACCAAATTACCACCAGTCAGCCTGCAATCGCCTCCACAAAATAATGGCTTTTCCTTCTCTCTTCCAAACCTTGTGCAAATAGCTCACATTGGCAAATTCTAACCTGGAGCAATATGGACTAAGGGATTGGGAAAATGCAATGCAGAGGACCTAGAATAAGTAGTGATGCCAAGTTGGCAAAGGAAAATGAGATTGGAAAGAGAGACAAGGACTCACTCATGGAGGGCCTTAAATGCTATACCAAGAAAAAAAATCCATAAAATATCTTATACATAAAATAAAATTTTGCCTGGCCAGCATGGCTCAGTGGTTGAGTGTCTACCTGTGAACCTGGAGGTCATGGTGTGATTCCCTGTTGCAGGCTCCATCCCCTATGGGGGGTGTTCAGGATGGTTAGGGTTAGGGTCATTTAAGGTTTTAGGTACAAGAGTGGCATGTTCAGGGACTAACTCTGAAGCTCTTTCAAGTGCTCTAAGTTAGAAAGATCACAGGTGGACCCAACAGTTAAATATTCTTTATCTTCCTTGGTGACTGGTACTGAAATATATCCTTTTGTTTAATCTTTATACTTAGTTCTCTTTCCCCCCTTTTAATCCATATGTTTTCATTGCAAGGTAGATTTTAACAACTCTATTTTTCAGGTAAGGAAACAGAATTTAGAGAAATTAAGAAATTTACTCAACTTCCTCCAGCTAAGAAGGTGTAGGAGCTATTCCTAAGTAGGTTTTCCTAATTCCAGCCTCCAAACACTTTCACTTTGTTAGACTGTCAATCCCCATGAACTAAAGTACAGAGATAGGAGCTGTACAGCCAGAGATGATGTAGGGGATGCACAATTCTGAGGGGCTGAAATCTCTTTGTACTCGGTCATTTATTTATTTCTCCATTCAACAAAAAACTAAAAGTTAGAAATTAGGTAATTCTGAAGAGATCTGAAGGGTATTATTTTAGCATGCCTTAAACTGTGGATCTTTAGATGTTGTGTTTAACTTGGGTCCAGGTGAATTAAACTCAATTATACTTATTGATTTAATTGTCATCTTCTCTATTATCATAAATCCTCCAAAAAGGAAGAACTAGGTTTGTTTTGTATCTCCACTGTTTAGCACATAGTAATTGCTCAATAAAGATTTGATGAGAAATGTTGCGATGACTGAGTGACTGGTGATAGAATTAGAATAACCACACAGGATTTACTCCTACTGTGGTAATAAGAATTAGCTTGTAGGTTTTTTATTGCTGATAAACTAACTGGTCTTTTAAACATGCAGCATGAGCTCTCCCTCACACATTCTCCAGGTTAAGAGCAAATCACCTAATAACTTTCTCCCCACCTCAGTCTCACTTCCTGCTAATCCTTTGCCACAAGGTTAAGCATCTAAAATAGACATGTTATTCTCCCAATGATGAACCTCCAAAGATCCTCCATTTGACTTCACAGTTTAGCGTAGCATATAAGGCTCCTTTGAGAATCTTTCTTCAGCCCATCTTCTCAGCTTTCTAGCCATCATTTACTTTTAGCTCGTCACCACCTTCTATCCAACCTCAAGACCTTACACTCCATCCATACACAAGACTATTTGCAATTCCTTAAATACTCCAGACTCTCCTCCACTTCTCCACCAGAACTCCAACTAACCCTTTAAGGTTGTTTTGACAGTCACACCTCATCCAGAGTTAGTCACACCTTCCGCTGAGCTCAATTGACACTTCATTTAAAGCTCATCGATAGCTCTTCCTATTCTTTATTCTGATTATGTATTTCCATGTCTAGCTCTCCCCAGCCTTAGGGGAGAACTCAGAAGTGAGGTTTTATTTGTCTTTGCTTGGATGATTCCCAGAAAGGTGGCCAGTAGGCCACAGGTGTTCAGATGTTCAGCAAATGATGGTTGGATGAATAAGCCTGCATAGTGGGTGACTAAGATGCTTCCCCTTGGCTACAAGGCTTTGATCAGGTTTCTTTGCCTGGGTGCTCATTCTGGCTACAAAAAGCTCCAAGGCCCTGTGTCTGCCACCACAAGCAAAGGAGAAACTTTCCATAAATGCTGTATGGGTCATGTCTTCACAATCACAAAACCATCCTCCATGGGTGGGAGGAACCTGAGGTGGTGTCTATAACCAGGGAAGGGCCCAGGACATTGTCTAACAAAAGAAACTGAGAGGCTGAAGTCTGAGATGCTAGCCTTTGCATCAGCCTGACCCACTTTCCTCCTGGCTCTGTTCTGATTAATTTGCCTTGTAGTGCAGGCTACTTTATGAAAAGAGAAAACACACTTTTGATGATTTTGTAAAGCTGGTTCATGTGAGCATTTCATCAAGGCATTTTCTCAAAAGGGGACAGATATAATGTGTGTGTGGTTTTGTTTGTTTGTTTTGTTTTTTAGTTTGGTAATGTTGAGGATATGACCAAACATGCTCCCTTTCAGATGAAAAATATTCCCCTCTCCTTTGTAGCAAGTATGAGAATGATGGCAAACTTTCATCTTTTCTGACAAGATAACACAGACATTTTCCTCAGGGAAAGGCGATTGATCATTTGGTTCTGCTCAAGAACAACATGGAGTGTATAAAAGCACACACAGGGCTTCATTTTTTTCTAGCCGCCTCTTTTGAAATCATATGAAAACATACAGGGTGTTCTTCATTACACAAGACGTCCACTTGTGATTTTTATTTCTAAAGACTCTTGAGTACTGGGAGCTACAACAAGAGGCCATTTCTGCTCCATAATGCAGACCAAAGAGCTCCTCTCAGCTCCCCAAACATGCCTCTAATCTAACTACTTTTGTCGATATTCGTCTTGCCACTCTCTGAACTCCTAAAAGCTATTTCTGCCTGAAGCTTTCTGTAGAACATTTATTATCCTATCTAATGAAAGAGTAATATGCAAATTAACCATCACTCCAAACACAAGATGGCTGCCCCCATGTGGACACAAGATGGCTGCCACAAGATGGCCATCAGGGGAGGAACAAGGTCCACAAGGGAGGAAATTTGGGGGTGACTGGGCCTGCAGGGAAAGGCAGTTAGGGGGGACCCAGGCCTGCAGGGGAGGGCAGTTAGGGGCAATTGGGATGGCAGGGGAGCAGTTAGGCATCAATCAGGCTGACAGGGAAGTGGTTAGTGCATGATCAGGCTGGCAGGCAGAAGTGGTTAGGAGCAATCAGGAAGGCAGGCAGGCAAGCAGTTGGGAGCCAGCAGTCCTGGACTATGAAAGAATGCCCCAGATTGGAGAGGATGCAGGCTGGGCTGAGGGACAACCCTACACCCCCCACGCACAAATTTTGTGCATCGGGTCTCTAGTAGATTAATTGGGTCATGTGCTCTTCTCTCATGTTTTATATTGCTTCAGGTAGATTTAAAACTTCTGATGGACGAGGGACCTACTAAGCATTCTGGCAATCCCTAGAATGCTTAGCACAATGCTGAGTACATAATTCATGCTCAACAATAATATGATTACATGTTCCCCTGAAAACATGGTGTAGAAAGTATCGGTGAGAGAAGATTGATCGTATACGTCATCTTCTTTTTACACAACTCTATAAGAAGCCATCACCAATTTGTAACTGAACATTATTTATTTTTGTTACCTGGGTAACAGTGCTCCCTGGCCAACAACATACACAGTTCCGTGTCAACATGGAACTGGTTCCAAAGCTCCTGCTAACCTGGGGATGGTTTTTAGGAATAGGATTACTAAAACCTATCCTAACCAAGATACATCTACCTGAGGAAGTCTGAGATGTATTCTGTCCTCATATCTTAACAATGGTAATTAAGAGCTACATAGACTTTCCTCAAAGAGGAAAATAACTGGCTGCATGTTAGAAAAATCAATTGACATACCAGAATTACTTTAGACTCCAGAAAGGCTGATAAGAAATATAAAGTTTATAAAATAATGAAGATAAAAATAGATTGACCACAGAACTGCCTGCTAAATCCTGTAATTCTACCACCTAAAGACACTTGGAAAACAACAGGTTGGAGGACTCGTTTACTGATCTTATAATTAAAGATATAAATATGTAGGACTGGAATGAATTAATGGTGTACAGAACTATATTATATCATTAAGGAAATCAGGAACACTTGAGGTTCTTGTGCTGAAAGGCAAACTATCAAGCCTTCTTGCAAAATTCTTGACAGCTTGCTTTATCAGACACATACTACTGAGAGCATGAGAGTGTTGAGCTTCCCTATTATTATATGTGTTAAATGCTTATTCAGTCTGAAATTATTTTTTTGACTTTGGATTCCTACAGACTTTTATTAGTATCAACAATATAATCTGTATACTTTCTGCATTTTATTACAAATATGTGCATACCATTTCTCTTACTAAGTTTAAGCTTCCTTAACTAATGACAGAAATAATGATAAGAATGATAAGGATGGTAATGATGAGAATAAGAGCTAACATATATTATGTTCTTATCATGTGCCATGCTTTACTAGGCCTCATTGATTTATATTCACTTAATCACATTTCATATTCATCTTTGCATATTCATTAGGCCTAATGGCATTTGGAATAAGATTACCTGTGAAATCAACAAATGGTCAGCAAGTTCAATGGTTACTTTTCCCCTTGAGTAACCTAGGAACATGAGCAGATCAAGATCCAAATACATGGCTGATTTTTCTTCCCCTTTATAATTTTTCTGAAGCCTCTTTACCAGGCAGGGAGTCACATTTTCTGATGACGTATTCCCTTGCAGTCCCTAGTGCAATATTATCTACCTCATAGGTTCTCAGAAAACGTCCCTTGACATCTATATATTCCACAGCCACAATTATGAAAAGTATTTGGCATAAGTGATGTTGTAGCTTGGGGACACTCATGTGGGTCACATAAAATGAACACAGTACTAAATTTGCAATGGAATCAACATGCTGGGTCCAATTAAGATTATACTTGAGGCCCAGTGCATGAAATTTGTGTATGGAGGGGGCTGTCCCTCAGCCCACCCTGCACCCTTTCCAATCTGGGACATCCCTCTCATAATCTGGGACTGCTGGCTCCTAATCACTGGTCTGCCTGGCTTCCAGATTGTCCCTAACCACTGTGCTGCCAGCCTGATAGCCCCCTAACTGATCCTCTGCTGGCCTGATTGACAACTTCTCCCCTGATAGCGTGATCGACATATAACTGCTTCCCTGCTGGCCTGATCACCCTCAACTACCCTCTCCTGCAGGCCATCTTGTGACAACGTGGGGGTGGCCATCTTATGGCAGCCATCTTGTGATGATGTCCATCTTGTGACAATATGGGGATGGCCATCATGTGACAATGAGGATGTGAGAGTCAATTTGCATATTACCTCTTTATTATATAGGATATGTGTATGTGCATGATATATATATATATATATATATATGTAAAATCCTAGAAGAAAATTTCTTCATATATCCCATAAATTCATCGATTCCAATTTTCAGTAAAAAATTCTATTTTCTATTCCTTCTCTTTAATAAGGTATTCTATCTATCTATCTATCTATCTATCTATCTATCATCTATCTATCTATCTATCTATCTATCTATCTATCTATCAATCTATCATCTATCTATCATCTTCTATCATCTATCTCACATATTCCAGATAAGTTCTGTAATAATTTTGAGAGTTCCCTTTGTGTTTCTACTACATCTAAGAAAGTGGGTGGGCTCTAAAATGCCTGTGTTTGAAACATTTGAAAACCATGAAAATAATAAAAAAGAAATTGCAAGTGTTATTCTAAGGCTCTAAAAAGCTTAAAAATAAATTGCAAACATCCTCAAGAAACTCCCACTCTTGGGGAAATTATTAACTTGTGAGTAATGTGAAGACATTCTTAGTAGATACCTAGTTACATTTCCATGGTCTTAATTGTTTACTCTTTAATTAGAGTGAGACTGTCTCATATTTCTTGTGGACTTCCCAAAACATAAAATAGCACAACTAAAATAATCCTTATTTTTACTGCCCTTTCTGTACTACCCTCAGATCTTTTCTAATTCCAACCTGGAACTTTCCTGAAGTTACAGTCTTCTGAGGAAAGTTGCCCTGGGGCAATAAAGATTGGGAGGAAAGGGGTGAGGAGGATATGGGAGCAGGAAACCCCGGCAACTTTGAGCTCCCTCATTACCCTGAAGAGTTCTGAAATGGCCTGTCTTTATAACAATCTCTGGAATTTATCCCCCCCAAAAAGTTGGATCCTGTAGAGTTTTCTTCTTTTCTGATTAAAATAATATTAGATCCTGGCTCTTAAAATTTGCTAAGTTTCTTCTTGGTGGTGGGCGGTAAGTAAAGATGGCTGAATTCCCAAGCTTTCTGGATCTATGTGAAAGTTTTCAGCCTCTACCCAAGCATTTTCCCCTGCCAAGTGATACAATAAAACTTGTGAGAACAGGTTTTCCTTGTGAGGTAGTTAATGCATCTGCATCTATTTCTGGCAGAAAACCAAAATGAAAAAAGAATTTGGAGAAGCTTTACAGAGCATCATATTGGTTTTAGGAGTTTAATAATTGTTTAATAATAAGGGAATGCAATTTTTGTTTGACCTTTACACAAGCAGGTTTTCTCAATCATAATACTGATAATCAGCTAGAACCAGCTTAACCAGCCAGGACCCAGGGAAGCCACTTTTACTTGAATGAATTATAAGACTTTTACTAATTAATAGAGCTGGCATAGAATTTTATGAGAGAGTTCAAAGACTTTTTACAGGAGTTATAACTTTTTTTTTTTTTGAGTTATCACTTTTATTTCTAGGAGAGAATTGCTCCATCTGTCCCATAAATTTCTTGATTCCGATATTTGAGTAAAAAAAAATCCAATTTCCATCCTTTCTCTTTAATAAGATATAGAGTGTGTCCTTAGCTTTCCTTTAGAAATGAAGAGGGGACACAACTAGCTGTTGCACTCTGTAAAGGGCTGAGGTATCAACTGACTGGCCCCTGGTGGTGTCACCAAAATCAGCTTTATCTTTGCTAACGCCTCCACTTAGACCCAAGGGAGCAGCCATGAGGACCATCAGTCACCAAGAAACTGGGCTCCCCCTACCTTTTGCTGCTGTGGAAAGATCAGAGATGTTCACTACACACACTTGGTGGAGAATGCAAGCAGGTCTCAAGATCACCAACTGCCTGGCTAGTGTGACTCAGAGGTTGAGCATTGCCTTATAAACCAGCAGGTTACAGTTCAATTCCTGATCATGGCACACACCCAGTTATGGGCTCAGGGGCATGCAGGGGGTTGTGGGCTAAGGGGAATGCAGGAGGCAACTGATCAATGATTGTCTCTCATCATTGATGTTTCTACCTCTCTCTCCCTTTACCTTTCTCTCTGAAATCACTAAAAATTAAATACATTTTTTAAAATATCACCAACCAATATAGATTTATAAAATGCTGTACGGGATATCCCATTGAATGTTTGAAATAATACTTTGGGACAGATATTATTACTTGTCATTTCATAGATGTAAAATCAGAATTTTAGTGTGATTAAGTAACTCACACAGTCAGGCAGAACTTGAATTGAACCCATGTCTTTTGATCATTGACAATTTACCACATTGTTGTTATTTAAAGCATGTTCTACAGACCAGCAGTATCAGCATTACCTGTGATTTCGTTAGAAATGCAGCATCTCAGGCACTCTTAATTTGACTGAGTCTGCATTTTATCCAGATCCCAAGTAGTTTGCATGGACTTTGAAGTGTGAAAAATGCTGATCTCTAGCTAACAGGAAGTTCAACTGAGGCCCCACATGCAGAGGTGGACATGTCCCTAGGAGGAACATTATGGCAAGTTCACTCCAATTTTGTATTATTCATCTGCAGTTAATATCCAAATTTAAACCTCTTTGATTCTTCCAACTCTAGGGAAACAGAATCCCAGCATCCATGGGCCAGACAGACCTCTGCTCAGTACCTCTTGGGGGGTGAGCATTATTTTCATGAGAATCTTTTTGAAGTTTCCTAATGAAAATATTATCAGCATTCCCATGAAGTTGGAATCTTAGCTGATGTGGCTTGTGAGAAAGCCTATTTAGCTTTTGCACTACTGTATGTACTTATAGATTAGCAATATTGATTTTTGCTTGAACAAAGATAACTGGTAACTGTAGGGGATGGGGAAGAGTTGGAGAGGAGAAAACTGTAAAGACCTCCAGAAGAATATGGAGGAAATCTGCTTCTGATTTCAATACCTTGTCCATTAAGCCACCCTGACAAGAAGTGAATAGGCCACTCAGAGCCTGTCTTTAAGATGCCATTACTCAAATAAAAACAATTCTGGATTCTTTTCACCTTCCATCCTTCCCAGTTTCCCATAAGAGTGGTCAAGAAACCAAATTACATGATTGCAAAGATTAGGAAAGTCCAGTAATCCAAGATGCATCTCACCCCCTTCCTAAGGGATGCTCATTCATGTTCTAGAAACCTGAGGAGGTTGATTAAAAGCCACAGGTCCTACTGCATATTAGTGATACTTTTGGGAAAAGATTATATCCCCAAAACTTAACCTGTTTGGTTTGAACATTGGGACTCAGTAATCCTGACTCCTCTTGAGAAAATGATTCTTGTTTCTATATCCCATCTTAAATCCCTTAGGTCTAAGTGAAACCTAACCTTATACATAGATGCGATTCTTCTCTTTTTGCATAAGCTAAACATATGGGATTTATGTCATGATTTAGGCTATTTATATAACCCTATTGTTAGACAAATATGTGATCATTTTAGTGTCATCTTTCTAATCTTTATTTGATTTGATCAATTGTACATGAGTTTAAGTCCCACATACATTATTTCACTTTTTCTGTTCTAGGACAAATACAATACCTTAAACCACAGCCTGTCCAGACTCTAGTACAACTTGGCCTGTTAGAATCCAAATCAAAAGTGCCCTGTTACACTGTTCAAAACTCATTGCATCCCTTAGATTCTCCATTATGAATCTCTAAACGTTCGAAATCTTTTATGTTAACCTGAAGATTAACTCTCTCTTTCTCTCTGGCTTTTAATTTCTATTTCTGTTTCTGGGACTAGTGGCCTCAATATCTCCACAGTAATGATGATTTTGTTCCAGCAAACCTCTACTCTGAAAAGCATCTTTGTTTTGGAAAACATTTGTTGAGGTAAGAAGTTTATTATGTAAGAAAGTGGAACAATTGGTGGTTTTAGAATAAGAGATATATGACTTGACCTGTATTTTAGAAAGCTCATTCTTGAAACAGTGAGTAATAAATAGCAGAAGAGATGATTATGGAAGTAGATTTCAATCTCAGAATGAATTATATCTCCACCTCCCTATTCTAGCCATGAGATTTACTAGAAGTTATCAAGTTAGTAGTAAAGGTAAAGGATTAGATAAATGAGTGCATAAGAATAGTTTTTTGAAAAACACCGGACCATACTCACACAAACACATACATATTTAACCTGGAAAACAAATGGCCCTTAAGAGGCCTATTTGGTTAGCTATTGTTGTGTAACAAATCAACTTTCAGGTTTATAAAGATAAGACAATATATTATTTCTCACAATTTGGGCAGTTCTTTTTTGCATGATGATGGATGGGGCACTGGAAGAACTGGAAGGTTCAAAAGGGCCTCAGTCACATGGCTGAGAGTTGTTTCTGAAGGCTATCTGGGGGGTTAGCTGGGCTATCAGTGAGGAGCTCCAATTCCCCTTCATATGGACTAGTCTGTTTGAGCTTCCTAATAGCATAGCAATTGGATTCTAAGAAGGAGCCTTCCAAAAAGTAAAGGAAAGATTTGAGAGGTAATTTGCCAGCATTATATTCATCAAAAGAGGTCACTGGGCAAGCCTCGATCCCTGGAGGCTGTCTAATAGAGAATGGCAAGATTATAGTGTAAAGAGCTGTAGAATGAGTATTGTTTTAGTCATTTTGAAAACATAATCTACCATAAGGCCTTTTCAAAGCTCTCTTTCATGGAACTTGAGAGTATTACAGATGTTCTCTTCTTTTCCCCTCTTATCTTCCTCCACCTGGTTCCTGCCTCACTCCAGGCCTTCGCCATCCTATTGTCTGTGTCCATGGGCAATGCATATATGCATATAAACTGTTTGGTTAATCTCTTCCTACTACCTCTCCCTTCCCCGAGACTTGTCAGTCTGTTTCATATCATCATGCCTCTGGTTCTATTTTACTCATCAGTTTATTTTGTGCATTACATTCCACATATAAGTGAGATCAGGTAGTATTTGTCTTTCTCTGACTGGTTTACTTCTCTTAGTATAATAATCTCAAGGTACCTCCATGCTATCTCAAAGGGTAAGAGATCCTTCTTTCTTATTGCTGCATAGTATTCTATGATAGAAATGTTACCATGGCTTTTTTATCCACTCATCTACTGATGGGCACTTGGGTTGTTTCCAGACCTTAGCTACTGTAAATAGCGCTGGTATGAACACAGGGGTACATGTATTTTTACTGGTTGGTGTTTTGGGATTCTTAGAATATATTCCTAGAAGTGGGATTACTGGGTCAAATGGGAGTTTCATTTTTAATTTTTCTGAGGAAACGCCACACTGTTTTTCATAGTAGCTGCACCAGTCTGCATTCCTACCAGCAGTAAACTAGGGTTCCTTTTTCTCCACATCCTTGCCAGCACTTGTTGTTTGTTGATTTATTTATGGTAGCCCTTCTAGCAATGTGATACCTCATTGTAGTTATAATTTGCATCTCTGTGATGGTTAGTGACATTGAGCATTATTTCATATGTCTCTTGGCCATATACTTGTCCTCTTTGGAGAAGTATCTATTTAGATCCTTTGCCTATTTTTTAATTGGATTATTTGCTTTCCTTTTCTTTTGTTGTATAAGTTCTTTATATATTTTGGATATTAATCCATTATCAAATGCCTCATTGGCAAATATGTTCTCCCATACAGTGGGTTCCCTTTTCATTTTAATTCTGGTTTCTTTTGCTGTGCAGAACTATTTTTTAATTTTTTATTTATTTATAATAAATCTTTATTGATCAGATTATTACAATTGTTCCTATTATTCCCCCCATAGCTCCCCTCCACCCAGTTCCCACCCCACCCTCTGCCCTTACCTCGCCCCACTGTCCTCATCCATAGGTGTACAACTTTTGTCCAATCTCTTCCAGTAACCCTCTTACCCCTTTCAAACCCCTGAGAATTGTCAGTCCACTCCCTTTCTATGCCCCTGATCCTATTATATTCACCAGTTTATTCTGTTCATCAGATTTTTTTATTCAATTGATTTTTAGATTCAAATGTTGATAGATATATATTTATTGTTCATAATTTTTATCTTTACCTTTTTCTTCTTCTTCCTCTTCTTAAAGGATACCTTTTAGCATTTCATATAATACTGGTTTGGTGGTGATGAACTCCTTTAGCTTTTTAATATCTGTAAAGCTCTTTATCTGACCTTCAGTTCTAAATGATAGCTTTGCTGGGTAGAGTAATCTTGGTTGTAGGTTCTTGCTATTCATCACTTTGAATATTTCTTGTCACTCCCTTCTGGCCTGCATAGTTTTAGTTGAGAGATCAACTGACAATGCTATGAGTGATCCCTTGTAGGTAACTAACTGTTTTTCTCTTGCTGCTTTTAAGATTCCCTTTTTGTCTTCTGCTCTTGGCATTTTAATTATGATGTGTCTTGGTGTGGTCTTCTTCGGATTCCTTTTGTTTGGGGTTCTCTATGCTTTCTGGACTTGTAAGTTTATTTTTTTCAACAGGTGGGGAAAGTTTTCTGTCATTATTTCTTCAAATAGGTTTTCAGTATCTTGCTCTCTCTCTTCTTCTGATACCCCCATAATTCGGATGTTGGTATGCTTGAAGTTGTCCCAGAGGTTCCTTACACTATCTTCATATGTTTGAATTCTTTTTTATTTTTGATTTTCTGGTTGGGTATTTTTTGCTTCTTTGTATTTCAAATCTTTGACTTGATTCTTGCAATCTTCTAGTCTGCTATTGGATCTCTGTATATTATATATATGTATTTTTTATTTCAGTCAGTGTATGCTTAATTTCTAGTTGGTCTTTTTTCATATCCTCGAGGCTCTCACTAAATTTATCAGCCTTTGGAGAAACCAAGGTGGCAACATAGGTAAACACTTAGGCTTTTGCCCCGCACAACAATTCTGAGAATAGAACTAAAGGACAGAATGAACACTGTCCAGAACCATGGGAAGGCTGGCTGACTGGAAGATCTGAATTGAAGGGACAGAGAAGAGCACACAGATAATCAGAGCCTCTGCAAAGCCCAAGTAAGGTGGAGACTCACGCACAAGAGGACAGGGTATCTGAACCTGGCAGGGGTGCTCTGGCCAAAAGGAGACAAAAACTCTAGGCTGCACTGAACCCAGTTCAGTTTGCACTCAAAACCCAGGGGAACCAGGCACTAAAGGGGAGGATCTGGATTGCAGGAGGAATCCCAGGGGAAGAGCCAGAGGCAGACCTTGGAGGCGTGCATGCAAGTGCACGCAGAGGGGACAAATGGGTCGCTAGCTGTGTCAGTTAGGAGAAAGGAGCTCGGGCCAGAGGCAGAGCTCCGGGAGTGCTCACAAGTGCTCATGATGAGGGTGTGCTGTTGACTGTGTGGCTGGCATCTGGCAGAGGGAAAAGGAGTTCCAATTGCACTGAACCCAGGTGCCAGGCGAAAATCTGAGATTCCAGATCCATTGGGGACTGAACGTTCTGATGGCAGGCAAAACATGAGGGCACCTTTCTCACAGAGGTGCCTGTGGCAATTGCCTGGAGACGCTAGGACCGGGAGACCTCTTGGGCCGGGGATGACTGGAAGCCAAGGCTGTTGGCTCCACCCTGAAACTCCACCCCATCCAGAAACTCTGCCCCATCCAAACTGAGCACAGAGACTTCGGCAAGTTTGCAATTCCTGGCGCATAAGGCTGTCTCCTAGAGTAGACACAGCTGATCCTCACAGTCAGTTGGCGTGGAAGTCAATTCCTCTCAGTGATACCAACAACAAACAAGACTTATCTGCAACAAGGCTGTATACACAGTCCACAAAGGGGTGCACCCACAGTGTATACCTCAGGTAACAGGGGAGGCCAAGACACCTAGCACACAAAGCTACCCAACCAACTCAGGGAAGCAGTGAAAATGGAGAAAGAAAGAAAGAGATCACAAACAAAAGAAATGGAGGAAAACAAATGACTGGATATAGAGTTCAAAACCACAGTTATAAGATATTTCATGAGGCTCCTAGAAAAAGCCGATAAACTCAGCAAGAACCTTGAGGATATGAACAAGACCCTCGAGGAGATGAGCGAGACCCTAGTGGATATGAAAAAGGACCAACTAGAACTAAACATACACTAACTGAAATAAAAAATATTTTACAGAAACCCAACAGCAGACTAGAGGAACGCAAGAATCAAGTCAAAGATTTAAAATACCAAGAGGCCAAAAACACTCAACCGAAAAAGAAAAAAGAATCCAAAAATTTGAGGATAGTGTAAGAAGCCTCTGGGACAACTTCAAACGTACCAACATCAGAATTATGGGGGTTTCAGAATAAGAGAGAGAGCAAGATATGGAAAACATATTTGAAGAAAAAATGACTGAAAACTTCCCCTACCTGGTGAAAGAAATATACTTACAAGTCCAGGAAGCCCACAGAACCCCAAGCAAAATGAATCCAAAGAAGACCACACCAAGACACATCATAATTAAAATGCCAGGAACAAAGGACAAAGAGAGAATATTAAAAGCAGCAAGAGAAAAACACTTAATTACAAGGGAGCACCCATTCGCTTGTCAGCTGACTTCTCAAGAGGAACTATGCAGGCCGGATGGGAGTGGCAAGAAATTTTCAAAGTGATGAATAATAAGAACCTACATCCAAGATTACTCTACCCAGCAAAGCTATTGTTCAGAATTGAAGGTCAGATAAAGAGCTTCACAGATAAGAAGAAGCTAAAGAAGTTCATCAACACTAAACCAGTATTATATGAAATGTTGAAAGGTATTCTTTAAGAAGAATAAAAAGGAGAAAAAGGTGTCTGCTACAAAGTAGAGCATAAATGGAATTGGAGAACATTATGCTAAGTGAAATAAGCCAGTCAAGGAAAAATAAATATCACATGAACTCACTCATCTATGGAATACAATGAACAACATAAACTGATGAACAAAAACAGATCCAGAGACAGAAAAGCATTGACTGTCAAACCTCAGAGGGATGGTAGGGGAGGGCAGGAGTAAGGGGAAGAGATCAACCAAGGACTTTTATGCATGCATATAAGCCTAATCAATGGACATGGACACCAGGGGGGTGAGGGCATAAGTGGTGACAGGGGAAGAGGGGATTGGAACGGCTAATGGGTGATGGGGACACATACGTAATACCTTAATAAAAAAAAAAAAAAAAAAACGAAAACAAAACAAAACAAAAAAAGAAAAAAGAAAAAAAAAACTAATCATGCCAGAGAAGAACAACAAAAAAATTATGAGCCTTTTTTAGAAAATTCTTGAGAAACCTTATAACCATGGTTTTGAACTCTATATCCAGTCATTTGTTTTCCTTCATTTCTTTAATTTGTGACCTGTTACTTTGTCTCTGCATTTTGGCTGCTTCCCTGAGTTGATAGAGTTGCTTTGTGAGCTAGGTGTCCTACAGTGTCCAGTGGCTCAGCCTCCACAGTTACCTGAGGTGGACACTCTTGGGGCACCCCTTTGTGTGTGCAGTATTGTTGTAGTTAAGCCTTGATTGCTGTTGGCATCACTGGGAGGAATTGACCTCCAGGCCAATTGACTGTGAGGATCAGCTGTGTCTATGATGGGAGAACTTCTGTGCTGGAGACACCCTTAGGAGTCAAGACTTGCTTCAGTGAGGCTTTGGTGCTCACTGAGACTATCCCCTGAGTGTGTCCCTTATGTATCTGAGGAGTTGTAATCTGGATGGTCCTATTATGACCCTGCCCTAGGTACACTGGCTTTTGTACCTCCAAGGAAGTGCTAGTTTAGCTTCTGCCTGAGGCCACTCAGCTGGAGCGATGGAGAGATCTGTAGATTCCTCTTCTTTGTTTGGGTTTTTGAGGTGCCCAAATGAGGCCCAACTGTGAAGCAATGCAAGATGCTGTGGAGCCTTGGGTGTGCCTTTTGGATTTTCTGGGTCTCAGTAACTCAGTTGCAGTTTGTTAGGTTAGTTTAGAATTCAAAAGACCAGGACATTCATTTGCAAAAGACTCTGTGCTCAGCTTCAATGGGGCAGGATCTAAAGGTGGAACAAACAGCAATAGTGTCCCATGAGCTCTGTCTTAAGAGGACCTTGTGGCTCAGTGTCCCGTGGTAATCACTGCAGGCACCTCTGAGAGAAAGCCACCCTTGAGTTTTGCCAACTGCCAGACAGTCCAGAGTCTCCCCATATGAGCCTGGGTCCCCAGATTCTTGCCTGTAACTGGAGTTCAGAACAGTCAGGAGCTTTTGTCTCTCTCCAGACTGAAAAAGCCAGCTGCGTGCTCAGTTGCCAGCCCTCTTTGTGTGTGTGCACATCTGTGTACCACTGCCTTTACTTCTGCAGCTCCTCTGAGTCTCAGTGTGCTTTTCTCTTTCCTTCTAGTTGTAGAATTTCCACTCAACCAGCCTTCCTGTGGTTCTGGATGATGTATGTTTTGTCTTGTAGTTGTAGTTTTGAAATTTTTGTTTGAGGCAGCAGTTTAGGTGTTTACCTATGCCACCATCTTGGTTTCTCTCTGTGCAGAACTATTTTAAATGGCAGGGAAAATATGATATCACTTCAAGAAAATAGAGAGTGGGATTTTTGAGATTTTGATAGCTCTCTGGTTATAGAGACACATTCCTATTAATGGATCCAACACAGTCTTAATCAAAGTTAGAGAAAGGCCAGTGTTTGTTTTTGCTACTTGAGTAAAAATATCAGTTGGCATCGCCAACTAATGGAGCATCCTAAGTGTATTACCCTATAGTAATACATTTTGTGTCCTCCCCAATGCTAGCACTAGACTAGGGATGGTGAGCTGCAAAGGAAGGGAACAGCCAGTCCTTGTCCTCCATCATTTGCCCTTATGTCTTGCAAACTTAGATGTATGCTTGAAATGAAAATCCCATTAAGTTAGAGCTCCTCAAAGTTTACCTAGTCACATATTTCTAAAAATCCTGGGACATTTGCCTAACCTATGGAGAGCTTAATGGGAGCCCAACTGGTATAGCTTAGTTGTTGAGCATTGATCTATGAACTGAAAGCTCACAGTTGAATTCCCAGTAAGGGCACATGCCCAGGTTGTGGCACAGTACCCAGTGGAAGATGTGCAGGAGGCTGCCAGTCAACGATTCTCTCATCATTGATGTTTTTTCTCTCTCCTTTCCTCTCTGCAATATCCTATCTAATAAAAGAGTAATATGTAAATTAACCATCACTCTGATACACCCACAAGCCATGCCCACTAGACAATCAGGAGCCAGTATGCAAATTAACACCAACCAAGATGGCTGCAGCCACAGAGAGAGCAGGAGGAAAGCTTGGGTTTTCCCGGTGATGGAGGAAGCCAAGCTTTCCACACACCATGGCCAGTCCAGGCCTCTGCTTAAAACTACAAAGTTTCAATTATAGAAGATACATAAACCCCAACAGAAATGGCTGTCACCATGGATGGAGCAGAAGGCTTGGCTCCACTCCAGGATACAAAGTTTCAATTGTAGAAGATAAATAAATCCCAGATACCAGGGCCTCCACTTGGGTTGTGGGGGGGTGAAGGGCAGATGTGGCCAGCCTGAAAACCACCACAGGCCCCTCGCCCAGGCTACCCCAATCCCCAAGGGAACCTTCACCCTGATGTGGGACACCCTGCAGGGCAAATCAGCTGGCCTCCACCCATGCACTAGGCCTCTATCCTATCTAATAAAAGAGTAATATGCAGATTGACTATCACTTCAACACACAAGATGGCCACCACAAGATGGCCAGCAGGGGAGGGGAGTTGGGAGGGACCAGGCCTGCAAGGGAGGGCAGTTGAGAGTGATCAAGCCTGCAAGGAAGGGCAGTTAGAGGTGACCAGGATGGCAGAGAAGGGAAGTTGGGGTCAAACAGGCTGGCAGGCGAGTGGTTAGAGGGTGATCAGGCTGGCAGGCAGAAGTGGTTAGGGGCAACCAGAAAGGCAAGCAGGCAAGCAGTTTGGAGTCAGCAGTCCTGGATTGTGAGAGGGATGTCTGACTGCCTGTTTAGGCCCAAACCTACTGGGATTGAGCCTAAACGGGCAGTCAGACATCCCTCGAGTGGTCCCTGATTGGAGAGGGTGCAGGCTGGGCTGAGGGACCAATTTCATGCACCTGGACTCTAGTATGTATATATTTTAAAGAGTTTAATGGGATCAAACTAAGGAATCAATGCTTGACTTTCTACAATATTTTCAAAGGCATGGCTGGTGGAACCTGGTCTAGGGTGAGTACAGACCATTTCTTCTGAGGGAATGCGTTATAGTGGTGTGATTAAATTAAAACTGGAGTCTCTCTGGAGGGTGGTGGGTGCATTTCTTGGATGCAGAAGGCAGAATCTTAAGGATGTTATTCATGCCTCTGATTCACAATTGTCTGTCCTCTTGTCATAGCTTAATATAGGATTAGATTTGTTGCATCTGAACTTAGACAGAAAGAATATTTTCAAGCATTTTATTACAATGAATTCTAGCAAGAAAAGAGCCAGACACAATGTAAAACAGACTGGAAGCATTATTGGAGTGAGAGGCAATAATGTGATTTGTCTGTTGACAATAATATAAAATTTATTTATTTATTTTTTTCTTTTAAAAGTACTTAATTATTTAAGCATCTTCTGGAAAGCTTTCTTTCAAGATAGGGAAATGTTCAATGTCTCCAGACTTCTGGATAGGGCTTATATCTTACATAGATGTGACAATGATGAAGTCTTTTCTCTTGACCTCCATGACATAGAGAATCTAACACAAGCTTTCTACTGAGAATGAACAGTCGCCTTTTGGAGATCACTGGATCAGGAGTAGCAAACACATATGTATGCATTCAGCAATTGTTATTGAGTGCATAACAGCATGATTGCAATAGACATGACAAATCAATTGGATATTCCAAGTCTCCTTATCTGCCCCCAGCTCCCACCTTACGCATACATACCTACCATTTGAGTTGCCTTCAAGAATCCAAGAGACTCTAAACTGCTCTGATTCCAGGGTGTTTCAGAGCAAAAGCTGAATTTCCTAAATCAAAACCACACAGGCTGTGTTCATTCAGACTACTGCTTTGGAACAGTTGATTTTCATAGCAAGACACTTAGCAGTTGTAAGTAAGAAATAGGGCTCAAGTGGAAAATATTTATAAAGGGAACAAAAGCAAATGCTGTTGTGTTTGCCAATGACATCTTACAGAACCAGTGGGTATTAAAAGAGGGAAAATAAAGAAGCTTGATATTATAGCATGCCTTTCTTTCAAGCACACACATACAACCAAAATAAGGCAAGCCCCTTTCAGGGGAAACATTTCTGGCAGAAATAATTACTCTATACTTATTGCTGCTGGAGTTGTGGCCCAACAGGGGAATAGAAGGTACAAGGCAATGAAGTAGAACTGCACGAGAGGGGACCAACAGGCATTGAGCAATTTACAAAGAGCTCAGATTGTTTTACCTGGAAAGAGGTGTGTGTGTTTTAAAATATCACATTTAATTAATTAACACTTGAGGAGAGGAACCTAATGTGTGATTCCAGGCAGTTTTTGTATGAAACACATGAAAGGGAAGAAAACCTGATTAGGCACTGGCCTTACCCACAGTTTCCTTGGATTTCCTTTTTCCTCTTTATTGTATAATAACATGGATGAGAATTAGTTTTGACAGTTAATCAGAGTGTGTGGCTCATTTTGCCTGGAGTACTTAGCAAGCACTATGCATTGTTCCAACACATCATAGAATATAGGAAAGGAAGAACCAATTACTTATGTCATGACAGGCAGCGTTGTACCTCCCTTCAGGTGAATTAGAGGGATTCTGTGATCCTGGGGCCTGTTATGTGTTGAGGGAAGCCTCTCAGATTGTCAGAATCCAACTCTGCTACTATGATGACTTCTCCCTACTGGTCCTCATGTACCTCCCTTTCTCCCCTGCCCCCAGTACCTCTCCAATGCCTCCCACTCAAAGTTACTTCTGCTTTCATGGTGCATTGAGAATCTGGGCTGTAAAGATGGAGTGTGGAGCTAAATTTAGGATGTTGAATAATAAAGCAGGAATAGCTAGAGACAGAAAAACAAAATCAAATCCAATTCTCTAAGAGAATTGCTTGGGACCCAGGGGATTGATTCAGAACAGGACAAGTATTTGTAGATAATGGGCAGATGTGAGTTAAGGTCATCCCAGGTGAATAGGCATGTGCTTTCCTCTCCAAATGGTGCCCATTACTTGGTTGAAGGGAGTTAGTTTGCCTCAGCAAGAATTTTGTTTTTCTAGTATGAAATGCAAGAGAATGGTCATTGCTAAAAGGGCTGTGGTGGAAAAGAATCGATGCAAAGATCTTTAAAACTCTCCATGTAAAGGCTGTGCAAAGGGATACAATAATTTCCCCACAAATTAAAAATAATAGCATCATCCAAAGTGGCCAAAGGAATAGTATCTGGGCCAAGCATAGCCCACGAGATTCTAAACTTGCCCTAGAGCTGGGTCTCATTTACAATTCCAAAGAATATCCCTGAGATCACAGCTACAAATATGTCCCCTTTCAAGGGTAGGAATTCGGGGGAAGAGTTCTGGATTTACGAGTAATAGGGCAACATGACAAGCCACAACCTGAAGTGTGGCAGCTCCCACTTAGCTGAGAGGAGCCCTGTCCAAGCCAAAGCGCTGGGGCACTGGGTGGTGTCCCCATAGACTCTTAGCTAGGCACCGGGAAAGTCTCCTTTTTAGGTTGTTCTTTGAGGGAAGAGTGGACACTCATATTCTACAGGCAAATTTTTCCCTGTTCTTTGGAAGGATATACCTCAATAAAGCTATTTAAATAAAACAAAAAGGAAAACTGGTTCTTTACTTCATTGATAGAAACCCATTGTGCTGCGTTCACACACTGCACCCCCACACTTTTCCTCCATGCCCTTTTCCTGCACACTCCTGCCAGGTGGTTGGTGCCAGTGTGGAGGGAGTTGCCTCTGAACTCCTCACAAAAAAAAGAAAAAAGAAAAAGTGGCTCTTGCCAGCAACCACTCCCACACTTTCTGGCAGTCATGACTATCAATTCATCAGTCAGGTATGCTGCCTGCTCACCTTTGGTAGCATTCTCACAGTCTACGAGCCTGAGAGATCCTTCAAACCAAGCCTTTTTTGTTCTTTTCTTTTTCAATCAACAAAATGAATTATCACTAACGAGCAAGGGAGACCTTAGCTCTTTGTCATCCTCAGTCACAATAACCATTTTCAGGAAGAGGGTCATTCTGCAGAAACCACCAATGAGGCCAAATCTTAAGAAAAATAGCTTGCAGGTAAGTGTCTGCTCTGCCTGATGATTAGTTGGAGAGGTGGCTGTGTGGCCAGGTAAGAGGGCAATGGGGTGAGAGGGCAGTGAGGCTTCTGCGTCCTCATGACATGTCTGATCTCGACACAGGGGGGTCTCACTCAGCAGGGCTGTGCTCTGGGCCTAGAAATCCTTCACAGGAAGCTGGGCTTGGTCCGAGCTCTCAACATTCCCGTTCTTGGGAGAGTTGACAGCCTACGGCATGTTAGAGTCGGCATCTGAGGTTCATCACTGTGTGAAAGTGAACAACAGTTAGAGAGAGGGAGTGGGTGGGCAGGGACATAGATTTGTGTAGCTTCTCAGAATTGGAACTTGGGTTTCTGAACATTTATCCTGTGTGTCAACAGACTGTCGCTAATGTGAAATCAGATGAAGAGGTCTAATGTCATCGATTGCTTTGGTCATAGAAAAAAAGGGAGTTAAGGGGGAACTTCCTACCCACTTGGTAAAATGAGTTCCAAGAGCAAAATGTCTTTTAACCACTTCTTGTTTCCTCCAATCTCACGACTACATGGGGCATCTTGTTTTCTTTTGTTCTTAAGAAATAGCCAGCTGATAGTGGGTATTTAACATCCAGATTCCTATAGTGTAAATGGTGCTTCCTGGCCCTTTTAAACACTGTGACAATTTAGCCCTAAACAATCTGCGGATAGAAACTGCAGAGGAGGCAGGTTTCAGCAGGATATATTTTCTAAAGCACTGAAAGGCCCTCCCAATGACTTGCCCAGGTACCACTCCCCTTCTCTAATCTAGCCAAAACCTCCCTAAACTTTAAACAGTCAATGTCACTAGTATGTTAGCCAACCAACATGGGACTCTTGCTGCCAGAAGGCCTGGCATAAGGCACCACAGACTCAGCTGCTGAGTGACCCCTCTCTGGAAGACTCAGACCACACAATTTCAACAAGACAGAGATGAAAGCAAGCCCAGGTATCCAGGTATGTCCTGCCACTTGCTGCTTAGGTGTGCACACCAGGCTGGGCTACCCAACTCACCAATCCAGAAAAGCAGCAACGGGTCCCCAGGCACCAGCCGTTTCAACACACAGTGAATCATTGAACATTTGATATATTGAAGTTAAGAAGACGCCTTTCCCCCCATCCTTCTTCCTTTCAAAATCTAGGGTTTCTTTTCTTTTTTTTTAAAGCACACAATCACACAGAAAGAAAGAAAGAAAAACACTTAGGAGTTTATTAGGTAATTCTCTCTCTCTCTCTCTCTCTCTCTCTCTCTCTCTCTCTCTCTCTCTCTCTCTCTCTCTCTCTTTACAACTGGGGAAACTTTCCTATGTCCTAATAAAGAAAACAAACTCAGAGGATTTAGGTCCTGTCCAGCCTGCATCATTTCCTAGCATCTCAGACATGTATATATATATTGGTGATGAAATTGCCAGCTAGGGGAGGCAGAAGGAAAAAGGGCATCCCCTTACACACTACAGGCTGATGGGAAAATCACTTGCCACTCAGCCAATCTGCTACCCCCATCACAGTTTCCTGGCCTCTCCACTTACCAGGAATTGGTTGATAGATACTTGGTAAACACTGAAAGCCACCCTGAGGAGAGAGGAGGTGAGGTTTGGTGGGGAAGCATGATAGCCCTGGAAGGAAGGCAACAGAATGAGGTGCTGAAGTAAAGACTCTGTAGCTTGCTGTGTCCTTACTGTTAAGGGCTGCCTTGGCTGTTAGATCTTCCTATTGAGCCCAGCTTGCAAATGTCGGGGATTCTGGGTCAGAAATCCCATGGATTTGATTTCAAATTATCTCCAGAATACTTTTCTCTCAGAACTGACAAGATTTCAATGAGCAGCAAATTTATTTATACTTGAGGATACGACTTATGTGAAATAAAGAAACAAGAAACCCTCCTTTCTCATACCATCGGGGTCTCCCAAAAGCCCTCCTGCAGCTCTGAACTTTCATAACAGGGGCTGTCGGCAGCATTTTGAAGGGACTCCAGTGCACAATTGTATACAATGGGTCAGATATATAACATATGTTTAGTGCAAACATGCTCACTAAATTAACTATGGCTTATCAAGTTAATTCCTAGAAGCAAGGAGAAAGAAATTCAGTAAGCCTAAGTATGTTTACTGATTTTTTTAAGGTCATGACTCAAAACAAAGAAATGAAATTGGTGAAGGTTTAAAAATTACAATAAACTTTAATGAAGAACCTAAATTTGAAATTACACTTGATCTCTATATTTATAACAATTATCATTCTCTTTACCAATATCTAGGGTTCTATCTTCAGAATAATGTCCTATGTTCATGCTGGGAAACAGACTGGTCAAGATACGATTAGGATCTGAGATGCAGGCTCACAAATTTAGGGTCTATTTGTTGAGGCTTAAGAGGTTTCTAGGAAATAAATTATACATCTACCATCCCAACCCAATGGCATAACTAATCTGTGACAAAGAGCAAAGTGTACAGTTGGATGTCATATGATGCTTGTATTCTTTTGATGCTCCAGTAGTAAGTTTATTCTAGGACCAAGATTCACACCTGACCTAAGTTTCATTGTTAACTATGCACCCAAGACATCTGATTTAAACAATCGTTTCTTGAGGGGGAAAATGGCACAATTGTTAATGAGACAGGAATTTACAAATCATTTTTAGAGGAATAAGATTTAAAAAGCATCATTTCTAAAAGATTGTTTAGTTTATTGAAAATAGATATATTATAAATAAGCCTCATCTTTAAGAGAAAAGGAAAACCAATTCTAAGTGTTTAAACTTCATAGATAGAAACTATGTATTGCTTCTGGACATATCTATACCCACATTCACCCTCCACT
The DNA here is from genome assembly GCA_027563665.1 of Antrozous pallidus. NCBI lineage: Eukaryota > Metazoa > Chordata > Mammalia > Chiroptera > Vespertilionidae > Antrozous > Antrozous pallidus. The sequence goes on along the minus strand of CM050508.1, from coordinate 124,345,714 downwards.
TCCCAATTCCTAGCAATTCAGTGATCATGCTTCTGAGCAGTGGTCACCACGTAATACGGTCAAGACTGTTTTACCCAATAAGAGGTTGCATTAGTGATCATTCATTCTCTCCTCCAGTATTCCTGGGGATAAGAGTACAGTTTGATCATGCACTGCTTGCATGGAAGTGGGGGAATGACTTACGACAAAGCTGATTCTTGACCTTTCTCCACTTCTATTGAAGCAGAATCTTTTGGGGGGAGAAATCAAGAATTGATTTTTTTAAGAAGCCCCAAGTAATTCTTATGCACAATAAAGTTTGGTGATGCCAAAAAGATTGCAAATGAATTGATTCATAAAGGAACCTAAGACCTGACTTCATTCTCATATTTATCTCAGCAACTGTAGCTCTAGTCTCTACCACTATCCTCCAATGAGCCAATGACAGAAAAAGAAATGTATGAGAAGAGATTACGTGTAAAGTAACCAAATATGAGAAATAAAAATAAATAATAAATGCTAGAATGCTGAAATACTAGTACAGTGGTCAGCAAACTGCGGCTCACGAGCCACATGCAACTCTTTGGCCCCTTGAGTGTGGCTCGTCCACAAAATACCACGGCCTGGGCAAGTCTATTTTAAAGAAGTGGCATTAGAAGAAGTTTAAATTTTAAAAATTTGGTTCTCAAAAGAAATTTCAATCATTGTGCTGTTGATATTTGGCTCTGTTGACTAATGAGTTTGCCGACCAATGTACCAGTAGATTGAGTTTCAGCTTTCCTTAATGATGCAAAGACCTCATTACTCATAGAGCCGTTGTAACTTAGGTAACTAATATTATTGAATTACATGTGTACATTTTTATCTGGATATTGATTGAAGTCAGATGAACCAGAGATATGAGAACAGCAAAGCAAAGCAAAATAAATCAAAATAAAAAGTAACAGTGGAATTCTTTTTCAAAATGTATTATAAAAATTCTTTATTAAAATGTATGAATTGATAGTGATTATCTCTCCATATCACTTGTCCCCCCCCAAAATATACAAACTTTAATAGTTAATAGTTCAATTTTGAAGATGAAATGTCTTTAAATAAACATGGCTTTTATAATTATTCAAAGTGTATATATACATTTTTGGGGACAACCTATATATAGATATACAATAAGAATATATAATCAAAAGGATTGGAGACCACAGCTCTATTTATTTTATTCCTTCAGGACATTGATAGTTACTAATTTTAAAAAATTACAAATGGTACAAATTTATGGTCATATATGACTTATCCTAGAAAATGTCTGTATTTTAATAGAGGACAATGCTTACCCTGGAGGAATTTAATGCTAATGGTGAGTTTAGGTCCTCTGGTTGGCACATAGATGAGAGTTGGGAAAGAGAACCCTTTTCCAGGAGAAGCATATCTGAATTTACCTATTGCTTTTTACTTCCCAAGGAGAATCAAAATATAGTCAAAGAGGTTACTGGTAAGTTCTGCAGGTAGTTTGAGAATTAGTGTCTTATGTTTTCTATTTTCTTATTTTTATTGCAGTTTTAAATAGACTACTTCAGTTAAAAGATCAATCCTGTGGTCTCATCAATTCATTAATTAATTAATTTTCTTTAAGAAAAACATTCACTTGTATTTTGCTTTGGAAGGAAAACTCTCAGTTATGTATCTGTGTTTGCATTCCCTCCCCCTTTACTTTACACAGTAGCTGGAACATATCCAATTCTCACTTCCAAAAATGCTAAACATATATTACAAAAAAAATCTCGTTTAGGGTGACCAATTGGCCTACTTTGCTTGGCACTGTCGTAGTTTTAGAACTAAAAGTCCTGCATCCCAGGAAGCCTTTCAGTACTATGGGACAGTTGGTCACCCAAGAGCTTCACTGCCCAACATGGTAGCCATTAGCCACATGGGACTAGTTAAATATCAATCAACTTAAACAGAATTTAAAAAATCCAATCCCCCCTGTTGTACTAGCCATATTTCAAGGGTTCAATAATTCCATGTGTCTAGAGATTACCTTAATGGAAAGTACATATATAAAAATCTCCGTCATTGCTGAAAGTCTGTGGAGTGGTGCCAAGCTGAAGTATCTCCGGCAATTTCATAGAATTAACATCATCATTTAAAATAATACCTAATCAAGTGTCACCATTTGGTTGAGCAAACTCATGTGATGGGGCCTGCTACCCCAGTGAATACAGAGTGTGCTAACTCAGCAAAGCCACAGTGAAAACTTTTGTTTTTCAGAGTTCATATTTCCCAATGCATAAACTTCTGGAACTAGGCCCTCAACCTTTCTAGATGCCAAAAATTTACAAACAGTTGTTGGTATTTAGTGGAAATGGGAACATGGATAAGAAACATTTGACATGACAGCAAAAAAAGATGATTGGACCCCTTTAAATTGCCTGTAAGGCATAAGAATTGCTCTATCTTGTTCCCATTTGGAGATTTTCCCCCTGATGCAGAGCACAGAAGACAGGATAGCTGCATCTAGTTGAGTTACAGCTGAAGGAGGACATGCATGAGGGAAACCACCTTTGGAATGGGTGAGTGTAAGTCTACCATATCCTCAACCCTAGCATAAGTTGGATAAAACAATGGGGCTTCTCTTCAGAAACAGTGGCCAAAAATCATGGAGAAGACACATCTCTCTTCCCTCAAGGCAAAGTTAAATTAGAAACAGAAACAGAAACAAACTGCCTATGAGTTTGTGGGTTTTTTTTTTTTATATGTACTTTTTATTGATTTCAGAGAGAAAAGAAGAGGGAGAGAGAGATAGAAATATCAATGAGACAGAATTATTGATTGGCTGCCTCATACATGCCCCACACAGGGGATTGAGCCTGAAACTTGGGCATGTATGCTGACCGGAAATCCAACCATGATCTCCCGGTTCATAGGTCAACACTTAACCACTAAGTCACACTGGCCAGGCTTGCCTATGGATTTTAAGATATTTGCTATATGATGTAATTGTGAGCACAGGGACTTACTGGCATACCTCAGAGATAGTGTAGGTTTGATTCCAGACCATTGCAATACAGTGAATAGTGTAGAAAGTTACACAGATTTTTCCCCCAGTGGATATCAAAGTTATGTTTAAGTGTGGAATAGCATTAGGTCTAAAAATTTATAGACATTAATTAAAAAATACTTTATTGCTAAAAAATGCTAACCATCTTTTAAGCCTTCAGAGAATCATAAATTTTTTTGTTGGTGGAGGGTCTTGCCTCAATTTTGATGAAACTCAATATCTGGAAAGCTCAGTAAAGCAAAGCACAATGAGCGAGGCATGGCTGTATTTGTTTGAGAAAATGTTTTCTAGAACCTACGAAGTTCCTTCTCTTGAACCACTCACAGTCCAGTGGGGAAGTCTGACATGTTCACTGGCTTTAAAAATATAATGTAACAAATGATTATTTGTTAAGACAGTGATGAAGATGATGACAATGCTTAACATTTATTGGAAGCTTTCCCAGTGGCAAGCTCTATTGTCAAGTGCTTTAAATAAAAGAAGTACAAGACAATACTTTGGAAATACAGATGCTATAAAGATTGTCAGGTAAAAATATAGCACATTATTTTTTTAAATTTCCAAGAAATTTTGCATACAAACAAAGAAAAACTCTCATAAGTTATTTAGTGAGATAATATAGCAGAGCAATTTAGATACTGAATTTTATTTGTAATAATTTTTTTATATTGGAAACATTTTAGATTTATGGGGTAGTTGCAAAGCAGGTAGATAGAGTCTCCATATGATAATGGGTTTCTAAGTCAGAGAGCAATGGCTTCAACTCCCAGTTCTGTTATTTATTATAGAGGCCTAGTACACTAAATTTGTGCATGGTGGGGGGCAGTGTGTGTCCCTCAGCCTAGCCTGCATCCTCTCCAATCTGGGACCCCTCAAGGATTGCGCCTAAACAGGCAGTCGGACATCCCTCTCACAATCCAGGACTTATGACTCCCAACTGCTCAACTGCCTGCCTTCCTATTTGCCTCTAACCGCTTCTGCCTGCCAGCCTGATTGATACCTAACTGCCCTCCTCTGCCAGCCTGGTCACCCTTAACTGCCCTCCCCCTGAAGACCTGGTCACCCCTAATTGCTCTCCCCTACAGGCCTGGTCTCCCCCAAGTGCCCTTTCCTGCAGGCCCGGTCACCTCCAACTTCCCTCCTCTTTTATTAAATAGGATTGTGTCCTTGGACAAGTTACTTAGCCACTCATATCCTTAGATGTGGCTTCTTAAATTGAAAAATGGCACAATACAATGGGAGGAAAAGGAGACATATGTAAAACTTTCAACAATAAAGAATTTAAAAAAAGAAAAATGGCATAATAATATGTGCTTTAGATGGGTGCAAAAAGGAAAAAAATGAGAGAATTTTTGTAGAGTGCTCTGCACACGCTTGGACCATTGATGAGCTTAATAAACCTTTAATACTTAATAGTATTTATATGGACCAATATATTTGGTTTTCTTTTTTTTTTTAATCTTTATTGTTGAAAGTATTATATAGGTCCTCATTTTTCCTCCATTAACCTCTTCTAGCTAGTTCCTGTCCCCCAACCCCACCCCCACCCAGGTCCTTGCCACCCCATTAATTAATGAAAATCATGTTTAAGTGGCCAATGTATAATGACTATAGTTTTAGCTCTTCAAAGGATAAGTTCCATGTCCTCCCTTATCCTGCTGCTTTTCTCAGGAAGTGGAGGAAGTTCTCTTCTAATCTGCACCCAGGCTCAGTCCTCACCAAGCCAAATGGACCCATCATCTTTTTGTGTCACATTGTCAACAAGTCTCTTCCCACCTAAAGAAATGGAAGGAAGATGTACGGTGTATACTCATTGTCTTAGATAAATTATTTTCAACTTTTTAAATCTCATCACACATATAAATTAATTTCTAAAATTCTGTGGCACACCAAAAAATATACTTTTTGCTGATCTGACAAAAAATAGGTATAATTTTGATTCATTCACATCAAATGGCTATTATTATGTTGCCTGTTTTCATTTTTTTTTTCATTTGACAATGTAAAGAAGAAAAGGTCCATGCCCCTGACTAAATAGTTAGGTACTGCATGTTTTAAAAATTCTTGCCACACACCACCATGCCACAGCACACAGGTTGAAAATCACTGTCTTAGATAGGTCAAGCTGCTGAACAAAAGACAATAGACTGGGTTTCTTAAACAACATAAAAGCATTTCTCTCAGGTTTGGAACAAGAAGTCCACGATTGAGATACCTGCAGATCTAGTGTCTAGTAAAGGCACACCTCCTTGTTTGCAGATGGCCATCTTATGTGAAGAGTAGAGAGAGGAAGCAAATTCTGCCATGCATCTTCTTATAAGAGCACTAGTTCCATGTTGAGGGCTTTACCCTTAAGACCTAAATACCTTCCCCAAACCCCCTTCTCCAAATACCATTAAATTAGAGATTAGTGTTTCCACATGTGAATTTTGAGAGGAACAAATGTTTAGTCCACAGCACCCATCCAGGATAGGAAGCTGAGACATTCTGCTTGGGTGTGTTCAGTGTGGGTTCATGGAGAGGGTTCCCTGAACACCCTCTTAGCGCTCTGAGAATGGGTATAAGGACTCCCTCTCTGTGAACCTGGTGAACAGTTCACAATTCAGCCTCCCATGTCTCTCTACTGAACTGGAGATGGGACTCAAAGGCCTTGGAAACTGGGGGACTAAGCAACTTCTTCCCTTTCTATGATTTCTGAGGTACTGGGGGGACCAAGCAACTTCTTCCCTTTCTATGATTTCTCTACTTCTCAAACTCAGAGAACTCCCAGGATTCACCAGGCCTCTGTGTGGTGCATTTGGGCCATGCAGACTCACCTCCATCATTTACTAACAGTCACTCCTATGATATGAATTCTTTAGAAGGAAATACTTCTAACTAGACAGTATTTGGGCAGTGGATTCAGAAGCAGTTTTCTGGCTTCATAATTTGGCAAACAGTTGAGCACACTTGGATTTTTCTATACTTCTCTCTGCTACCTATGAGATACTTCTAGTTATCACTTACTATCCCCCTTCATTTAAACAAACTCACATTGAGTGTTTTCGTTGATCTAATTCCCTTGCCTAAATGAACTTGCCCCTCAGTTCTCTCTCTCTTTCTCTCTTTCAGAGAGAGATAATGGTAATTCATAGACCTTACACTATAGGTCAATTTCAGTTGTTCTTTTCAATTCCTAAGAAACTTATCAGGGGCTTTGGAAAATTCTGGGTCATTATAGTCTTAAAGGAAAGCCCCAGGTCAAGAGTTCACAACATTTTTCCAGTTTAAAAGCCTTTGCTGATCTTAAGATGACTCTGCAATATGTTTGAGTATTATTCTTATCAAATGTTTTCTGGAAAGAATTCAGGCTTGCAATGGAGAGCCTACTGATAGGTTTAGCACTTACTGAAGACACATTACAAAAGTTATTCCGGCAAACATACTTCCTATTGGCGAGATACTTCTTGTGCCCCCGATTGGCATTCTAATTAGGTGGTGGCCATGAGGACAGACATTCTCCCAGTACCTCCGGTATCATAAAAACTGATATTTATTGGGCACTTACTATCTTATGGGCTTTATCCTTGGCATACCACATGTACTGTTTTGTTCAGCCTGCACATCAATACTATGAGTTGGGCACTATTATTATCCTCATTTTACAGTTGAAGAAGCTAGGACAGAGAGTTTATTAGCTTGCCCATAGTCACACAGGTAGGAAGAAGTGAAACCAGAACTGGACTAAGGCACACTAACCTTAGAGCCCACACACTTGGCCACTGTCTAAAAATGTTTTACCCCACTTCATTTCGGAGTCCATGCTTTGTTAGAAGCCAACATTGAACTGTAGGCTGGGAGCTTTATCAAAGCAACAGAAAGCAAATTGAGAGCCACTCAAATCATCCAGCAGCTTACAAACATTACCTTAGCCATCCTTTTACCCTCAGTGTCTCCACAGTTATGCCAGTGATTGTAGAACAACAGCAGTGTCAAGGCTGAGGGCTGCATTTTCCTACTTGGCCACTTAGCTCAGTGACTTTGAGGTCCAGTGTGCTCTCTTTTCACTCCTGGGCCAGTGCTTACTTGGAAAATTAAAGCCAGATTTATGGAACGAGGCATGCTTACACTAATTCAACTAAAGAGCCAAAAACTACCTAAAAACTGTTTTATGTTACTACAACTGTGGGGGAGGGCATTTTTAGGCCTGTAGTGCAGAAATCATTGTTTCCAGAACAGGAAAAAAAAATCAATTCTCTCACACTTAACTAAGTTCATTGACAAAGAAGCCTCATGGTTTGAGAACAATCTTGAGGTCAAGTGGGTAAGCTTCTTAGAGTCCCTATGTAGGTCTTTTCTGAATCATTTTAACTTGTCTGCCTCTGTGTCTTAGAAGGTGAACACAGAAGGGGAAATGTCAGACTGTCATGAAAAAAATTTTTTGGACATCTTTGAAGAGTAGTATATACAAAGGGTTGGTACCAGAGTAGAGGGTCAAGAGGAGGCATTTCTTCTAACCAGCTGATAATAAGCTGTACTTCTGTCTCCAGGAGCTCACAACCTAAAAAGCATTCTTATTGTGAGCAGGCCAAGCTTCAAGGAAATTGAGTTAGTTGAAGGTACAAAGAGAGAAAAGCTGATTTTATTCTGCATTGGCGTGAGATTTATTTTAGGCCACAGTGAAAACTGGAATCATTCTGAGTAGCCCCAAACACCATGAATGTTGTAGAGCAGTAGTCGGCAAACTCATTAGTCAACAGAGCCAAATATCAACAGTACAACGATTGGAAGTTTTTTTGAAAGCCAAATTATTTAAACTTAGACTTCTTCTAATGCCACTTCTTCAAAATAGACTCTCCCAGGCTGTGGTATTTTGTGGAAGAGCCACACTCAAGGGGCCTAAGAACTGTATGTGGCCCGGGAGCCGCGATTTCCTAACCACTGTTGTAAAGGAGATTATTGGAAAATGCTTATTGATCCTGGATACTCCTCAACCATGGATATAAGTGAAGTAATACCAGATGAATAATTAATATGCACTAATTTAGATTTGCTTGGTAGACAAAAATACCAAGAATGCCAATATATTTGACCTTAAACTTCAAAGTAAACAAAGGTCCTGAGAACTTTGTTTCATTTTCATATAGTTTGAAAATGTCATTTTTATTCAGGTGGCAGTAAACAATTAACCAAAACAACTCCTTTTGACCAAATAAGTCAACTCTAGAATGAACAATCTCACAGCTGCTTCTTCTTCTTCTTGTTCTTGTTCTTGTTCTTCTTCTTCTTCTTCTCCTTCTTCTTCTTCTTCTTCTTCTTCTTCTTCTTTTTCTTCTTCTTCTTCTTCTTCTTCTTCTTCTTCTTCTTCTTCTTCTTCTTCTTCTTCTTCTTCTTCTTCTTCTTCTTCTTCTTCTTCTTCTTTTAAGTTAAGGGTTTTTTTTATTTAAAGCCCAGCGAACTTTTCCTTGCTTTTATAAAACACTGCCCTATGTTTCAGGCAGAAAAGCAAAGACTTTCAAAGGTCATGTGATGTATGTAATTCTAGAAATGTAGAAATAGAAAAACCAACTAACAAGCAAAAAGGATGTATCTGATAAAAATCTTTGGAAGCATGTCTTAAAGCAGAATACATAAATATGCATGCACATATGTGTAATACTAAGAGGATTTCACCTTGAAACTTGATAACTATAATTTCTTAATAAAGACCACTTGTTTGACAAGGGTTAAATTAGTTTCTGAGGTGGGTTACACAGGAAATCAAATTCTGTTCTATAATAGGAGCCCTTCTCAGTAACCTCTCTGAGTACATGTATGGCAGAAGTAGAAAGAGGCAAATAAAGCCTTTTTCTCTTCCAAGACCAAAGAAGTTGGTACATGTAAACACAGATTAAAGTGCTTCCATAAGGCTTTTGGGGAAGAATACATTCCCCTCTCCCCACAGGATCATGGCCTCTCCTACAGAAGGGGCACTAAATTATTCTGGTTTCTAAAGAGCAATTGGGGATGATTTCCTTCTCAGAAGTTGGAGAAAATGGTACTACTGCCTCAGAAGTGTCATATTATATACTATTTCTTATAATTAGGGCAAAAAACTGTAGTTTCCCATACAACAGCAAGATACCTTTCACCTGTATGAAAAGTATAGTCACTGGTACATACAACATCCTGGATTGCAAGAGGGATGTACAACTGCTGGTTTAGGCCTGACATCTCCTGAGGGGTCCTGGATTTTGAGTGGGTGCAGGTTGGGCTGAGGAGATCTCCCTCCCCCCTACCCCCATGCATGAATTTCATGTGCCAGGCCTCTAGTACCAATTAAAAGACATATATGGGCATAGTGAATTTAAAAAAGCAACATACCCAACTATATTGTTTACCAGACACTCAATTTAATTTAAATGATATAGGTAGCTTGACAGTAAAAAGGAAAATATCCTTTCTAAGAAAAGGGTAATATGCAAATTAACCATCACTCCATCACAAAGATGGTGGTGCCCATGCCACAAGATGGCAGTGCCCAGTCCTCTTAGCCCTGCCAGAGTCCCCCAGTCACTGGGGGAGGAGGGTGCTGAGAGTGGGTAGTATGAGTGGCCTGGTGGAATGCTTGCTTCATCACCATGGTGATGAGGCAAACATTCTGCTCAGCTGTGGATGGGCCTCTGGACCGCAGAGAGCCTCTGTGGGCAAAGAGCGGCCAGGACCTGCAGAGAGCTACTGGTGCATGGACTTGTGTGCAGGATTACCAGTATACTAGGATTAATAAACATAGAAGGAATAGCAATATAAATATCAGGTAAAGTAAAGTTTATCTGAGCAAAGAAAGTAACAGAGACAGATATAACATAATGATAAAAAGATGCATCAACAGGAAAACATAGCAATCCCTAGGTATATGCACCAAACAATAGACTCTCAAATGCACAAAGCAAAAACTGATAGAGCTGAAAGGAAAAACAGACAAATTCATAATTATTGTTAGGGATTGCAACAGTCCCTTTCCAGTAAATGATACAATTATCAGATAGAAAATCAGCAAACAGAGTGCAGTTCATGTGTATGAATACCCATGACTCAGACACATGTCTCTTTAGACTGCTAAAACAAGGTAATCAGAGCTTAACTGCTTACTTGTAATGAATTTCCCAGGAAAGTAGGAATTCTCATGAGATGCTCAAAACTTGAAAATGAATGTGCTTATGGTCAGCATTGAATATGTTTCTTAACCTTGCTGATTACTTCAAGATATAAAAGTCTATATTAAATATCTGAGTTTCCTTGTGAGAAAATGTATACATTTCTATAAAAAGGGTATTTGCAGCATAGTGAAATTTGAGAGTGTAAAAAAGGTGTTCCTTTTTAATTAGATAGTTTCTTTTTGATAACATCATCAGACCTCACATAATCAAGTAACATGAAAACTTATGCATAAAAGAGAAATTCACTTGAAAATTCTAGAATTTAGGTACAAAACAAAGTAATTCAAGAAATAGTGGAAGCCTCTTGTATGGGCTGTCAGTTAAGAGACCTGTATTCTGGTCATTACTCCCCCATAGTTGTGAGACTTTGAGAAAGTCCCTTAACCTCTCTGAGCTTTCATTTTCTCATCTGAAATATAAAAATGTTGAATCAACTGTCCTCAAATGGATCTTTACAGCTCTAAACTTTTAAAATAATGTGAGTCAATTTTATGTTTGTAAACAGGAAGCATTCTTTAGACTCCCAAACTGAAAATGTACCTTCAAAACTATCAACAGAGAACTCTGCTAGTCTGAGTGAGTCTGGGAAGATTACAGAACACTGATTTCCTTGTAAATTCAAACCTAGAGATTAAGGAATAAAGAAGTTATGAATCAGGTTTCCCAATGCAACAAAGTAGAGTGGTGGGCAAAGAAAGTTCTCATAGTAAAAGAAAATAGGTTCCAGTGCCTTTCAGAGTTGGTTTGTTTGGTGGTTGAAAACCCAAACATGTTCTCATCAAACAGACTTCAGATGTCGGGGGGACCTTTAGTAAATATTCTAGTTTTTAAAAATAAGGTCATTCACAGTGACCTTTGAGAAAAAGAAATACTCTTAGCTGTGGTATCATGGGTGAGCCTCATTCTCAGTTCTCAGCTGCATATACAGCAAATGGACAGGAACTTCTAAGGATGCGAAGTCTACTGGAAGGAAGATCCTAGTCTCCCTTCACCTAGATTTCAACAGGGCAACACACATATTTAATCATTTCCAGCACCACCCACCTTTTTCAGGGATAGGACTTCAGAAGACAGGGTGATATTGATTCAGAGGCAGTAGGGATGGCAGGGAAATATGAACAGCACTGCATGAATGAGGAATGATAGGAATCCCAAGGGTTAGAGATCCTGGCTTCAGGAAACAATCAGCACTCCAGAATCCCTTAGCCCCATTTCACTTGAGGAAACATCCCAATGAGGCTGATGGTTAACAATCCAAGGTTACACAGTAGATTCCGGCCCAGGTTTGATCCCCTGCTCAAATCACTCTGTGATTGACCTAGGAATGAGTAATAATTAGTTATAATCCCTATCAGTCAAAAGTGTTATGTTTGCCAGTGGCCATGACCACTTTGCTCAGAGAGATTATTTTAATCCTCCTCTCCTTTTACATGGTATCTGAAGTTTCCCATGATTTACTCAATGCATCCATCTTTAACTCAAACTTCTGTGTATTCAGAATGAGAGAATAATGTGCAGGATAATTTAGGTTCCATTAGTACATTATATATACCTTTATTATAGTACTTATCACATCGTGCTGTAATTTTTTTTGTTTTGTTTATATGTCTGTCTCTGGCATTTGACTATGAGTTCATCCAGGGTTTAGGATATGTCTTACTCATCTTAGTATTCTACCTGTTTCCCAGAACCCAAGCAGCTAAACATTTTGAGAATACTATATTTGAAATGAATGAGCCAGCTTTATAGAAGACTCAGTAGACAAGTATGCCTGATATGCACATATTCACTTATTTAATAGATATTTATTAAGTTTTTATTGGATGCCCAGCACTATGGTAAGCTCTAGGAATCCAAACACACTCCCTTGAAACTCTGGAAGATAACTGCATATAAAAAGATTAATTCCTAATTGTTATAGACTAGATGTTTTTGTTTCTCTAAAATTCATATCTTGAAATCATAACTGCCAAAGTAATGGTATTAGGAAGTTGGACTTTTGAAAGATGATTAGATCGTGAGTGTGGAGCTCCCATGAATAGGATTAGTGTCTTTACAAAAGAAGTGCCAAAGAGATCCCCAGCTCCTTCTGTTGTGTAAGGACATAGTGAGAAGACAACTGTCAAAGAAGTAAGCTCTCACTAGCTGGTGTCTGGATCTTGGACTTCCCAGCCTCCAGAACTGAAAAATAAGTTTTTGTTGTTCATACCTAATGTATGATATTTTTGTTATGGCACCCCAAGTGGAATAATACACTAATTAATTATCATGCAATTTACATATGTACAAGGTATTAGGAAAGAATAGAAGGGATTATTTAATACTAGAGGCCCGGTGCACGAATTTGTGCACAGGTGGGGTCTGGCTGGCCTGCCTCAATCAGGGCTCATTGGGTTAGATCAACCAGAGGGAGGGGACCCATGAGGTTGGCTGGCCTGCCCTGTCCCCTGATTGGGGCCTATCAGGTGTGGAGATAGGCAGTTGGCCTCCTCCACCTCTTCAAACTCCCATTCTAGTTCCTGGTCAAGAGGACAATTTGCATATTAGCCTTTTATTATATAGCATGGCCTGGTTGAGAAAGGCTCATGTAAGAGTTCCTAGAGAAGAAAACTGCTGAGCTGCATTTTGGAAGACAGATATGAGAGAATCAGTCAAAGTTATGCTGAAAGAAGGCATCAGGAAGAGGAGAAAGTGGGAATAAAGGCATTGGGACATGACATAGTGAGGAGTGGGTGGAAACCTCTGCCAATATGGTGGTGTTGGAGGAACATCAAGTGTGAGATGAGATGAGGCTGGAAAGAGTAACAAAGTCATAGGGAAGTGTGAAGTTTATGAAAAGCTATGGAATTTGGATGTTATGCTACAGGTGATATTGATTCAGTAAAGGGATTTAAGCTAGGGATGGATGTGGTAAGATTAAAACTCCCTGGTCTTTTGAAGAACAGAAATGGGGAATAAGACTGAAATCAGGAAAACCAATTAGAAGACAGTTGCTGTGGCACTCGAAAGAAATAAAAACAATTTAAACTAGGACAGTTGTAGAAGGGATGAAAAGAAGAGGACTGATTTGAGCATGGTTTGAGAGATGAACTTGGCAAAATTTGGTGGTTAAATAGAATTGGGGTGAGAGAGGAGGCAAAGGAGATAAGAGGTTGATGAGGGCATTCTCATAAGACAGAGAATAGAAAGCCCAAGTTTGGGGAATGCAGTGAGTTCATTTTAGATGTATTGAATTTGAGGTATAACTGACACATTCAGGAGATGTCCAAAAGTAGTTGGTATGTTTGAAGTTTTATGGGGATGAGGAGAAGGCTGGGACTAGAGGTATATAATTTGTGGTCACAAATTGTAAAGTAGTGGTAGAAGCTAATAGTTGGCAAGATCACCAGGATAAGTATGTTGTGTAAAATGGGCAGTGGCTGGCCCAGCTCCCTGGGAAATAGAACATGTAAGGAGCTAGTTTTTTAAAAAAAAGACAATCAGATCATGTTAGAGGAGTGTTGGGGGAATCAGCCCTGCTCACATATGGCTTCCTCAGGGCCAACTTTTCCCTGACCTCCTGTCTACCCCAATTCTGGTACTATATCATCCCTTTAATAAGTCCTTTGTGTTTGCCCTTCACACAAAAGCTACTATAATTATAAATTATACCCACTTGTGTTATTATTTAATTTCTAGACCTCCTGTTAAAATATGAATTTCATGAGAGCAGGGATTGGGTTTCTTATTCCCTAAGGAATCCCATTGCTCAATAAGTATTTGTGAAATTAAAAAATTGTTTTCCAGCCTTGGTCAGGTGACTCAGTTGGAGCATTGTCCTATACACCAACAGTTTGAGAGTTCCATTCCTAGTCAGGGCACATACTGTTGTTGCAGAATGCACTGGAGAACCATCAACCAGCACTCTGAGGGAAGAAAATTTAACCTTTATTTTGAAGATCTGTTATTCTAGGGGAGTTCCAGATCCAAAGTCTGAACTGAACTCGAGGGGAGGCTCTGATTTATAGATCTCCTCCTGTGGTAGGCCCCTGAGGGTCCCCCGCAGTTCTGCCCCATCAGTCTTGGCGGGGCCTTGAGGGCATGCTCTGCAGTTCTGCTCAAGTCAGTCAGAGTGGGGAAGTAAGACTATTGTTTTAACCAGATAGTGAACTAGGTTGCAACCTCCCACCCCCTTTCCTTTTCACATATTGCTTTTACATTAGAGGGGATAGTATATTTAACACTTACAGTAAATAAGGATGTTTACAGGCAACAAGTTCATATGCTCCCTTGAGTTTGATTAAACCTCCAGGAGTCTATAAAAGAGGATTATTCTGACATTTTAAAGGTGTATTAACCTAGATGCACAAAACAATGCACAGTTCTGCTTAAGGCAAAAGTAAAACTCTTACTAAGGAGGTTATAGTTGATCATGATCTGTCCAGGTGGGAATTTATAATCAGATCACCCTGTGAAGTTACTTTTGGCCACTGCTGAGCTTCTCTGATTTATTACATAGTCATCTTTTTGTTCATACAGCCAACAGCAGACTACATGCACAATGGTGATCCCATAGGATTAAAATGGAGCTAAAAAAATTTCTATCACCTAGTAATGTCATGGCCATGGTAAAGTCACACCATAATGTAATATACAAGTTGCCTATAGTATTTAGTACAGTAACATGCAGTACAGGTTTGGATCCTAGGAGATGCAAGGGAACAGAATGCATCAGCCCAAAATATGTCTATTTGGCATAAAGATTATTTTGGGCTGGTTAATTAATTAATTAATTAATTAAAAATATTTTTATTGATTTTTAGAGAGAGAAGAAGGAAGAGGGAGAGATAGAAACATCATTGATGAGAGAGAATCATTGCCTGGCTGCCTCCTAAACACTCCCTACTGGGAATTGAGCTCACACCCTAGGCATGTGCCCTTGACCAGAATTAAACCCAGGACCCTTCAGTCCACAGGCCGACGCTCTATTCACTCAGCTAAACAAGCTAGAGCTAGGCTAGTTAATTAAAAAAAAATAGCAGACATGATAGAAACTCCAAAAATCGAATAGAAGTTACCTTTTGTAAGGTAAGAGAGGAATTACCTTTTCTCCAGAAACTCTTACCAAAGCAGAAGACAACTTCCAGTTAAATCTGCCTAATAACCTTACCCTTGCTTGCTGTGCTTTTCCTGGTAACCTCCCATAACTGACTGTCTGCCATTAGCATCTTTTGTCTTCAGTTGAAGATGTTATTTAAGGTGTTGGCTTTAGTCATTTTGGCAAGTTACTCAGCTTCCCTGGGTCTCTCCATGTTTACAGGATATAAATATTGTATGTTATAGATACTATTAGACTTTTGTTTTTTTCTCCTGTTAACCTGTGTTTTATTTCAAGGATAACTTAACCAAGAACCCAGAAGGGAAAATTATTTTTCATCCCTTACAGAGAAATAGGTTATACTGTAAAGCCTTGGTATGTAGTAGGCTACACCATCTAGATTTGCCTAAGTGCACTCTGATGTTTGCACAACAATGAAATTGCCTCATGGCACATTTTCCAGAATGTATCCCATTGTTAAGTAGTGCATGGCTCTTTATATTATATGTTACATCATTTATTAAAATGCTAAAAATTGAATTTCATTGTTAAATGTAGAACTTCTTACAAATAAATTGAAATAATTTTATAAATATTTATCAAAGGCCTCATCTGTGGGCACTGAGGTTAATGCAGGAAAAAAAGTCCAGGTGTTAAAAGGTCAGTCTCCAGGTTTGAACAGACACATTTCAGAGATTTGGGTCTTTTCCTCTCTTTTCCTACTTGTGCCTCAAATCTGCAGACTTATACTTGAGATGTTTGCATAAAGGAGTAAATTCCCTATATCTACAGTAATATTTATCATGATAATGCCCTGGGAGACATAGCATAGCAATTCATATGTGCACCAAGTTTAAAAACATCTTACAGAGAATTTTCTGATGGGAGAGAAAGAGAATTTAAGAGGTAAGCAGAGAGTGGATAAATACAAAGGCAGCCTGAGGTTGTGCAGAGCAAGAGTGGTTTCTTTAGGGTCAGACTCCCCTGTTAGAGTGCAGATTATTACAGCTCTGCCTCTTAAGTTTCTGAATGATCTATTTTAACAGCCTGGGCTTCAAGTTCCTCATCTGAAAATGAGGATCATAGTTGTTATAGAATAGTAAGAAACTAGGAAAATTCCAGGACAAACAGAATAGGGAAACTGAGACAGATAGTTAAACAGTATTTTGTGGTCACCTAGTAAATCCTGTCTTCCCTAAACCAAGGGCACTTAACAGTAAATGGTTTGCACTTCTCCTCCCCAACCAGAGGGTAAATAGCTAAACACTCAGGGAGACAGATAACAGAAATTCAATTAGGTGCCATTTGCCAAGCACACCCAAAGACAGATAAATTAAGAAAATAAATCTCATTTTGTACATCAGCATAAAGCTGATGAATATTCTATTAATTCACCCCTAAGATCTGTCCCAAATACCCAACCTTTAAGACCCCTGAAAATGAAGGTCCCAGTGTGTTCTCTCGCTCTTTCTCCTGGGAGCACTCCCATCCCATTCCCTTCCTTCTGTCCTTCCCCTACAGGCATGCATCCCCAGCCTCTAAGGGACCCCATAAGACTTGCAACCAGGGGAGCAATATGCAGCCTGTCTCCAAGGCCCCCTATTCTCTGACTTCACAGTGAGGTAAGGCAGCCCAGCCTAAGCTCTCCTATTGCTTCTATGCTCTTCCTTTTTTCACTGTCCTATATTTTTTCTGTGGTCAATAAATTCTTGCTTGCTTTTCTACACTTTGTCTCTTGATTGAAATATTTCCCTCAAGAAGTCAAGAACTCAAGATTCCTTGTCTCACCAATAACAATAATAGTACTTAATTCATAGTCGTGTTAGAGGGTAAATGAGTTGATGTGTGTGTAAAGTACTTGAAACAATGCCTGTCATGTATTAAGTACTGCAAAGTTACTAGATGCTATTGTTGAGAGGGTTAACTTGAAATACAGGCAGATAGGGCATGGGTCCAGTGGAAAACAAAGGGAGGTGGAACATAGGGAGGGACAGACATGGCAGTTCCTAACCACAGGAACCAACCAAGCAGAAATAATAAAATGTTTCTGGACTCAAAGCGGGAGGTGTGAGAAACCAAGAGAGGGCCTGCAGTAAACACGATGTACGAACACACAGAAACAGAAAAAATTCAGCATAGGAACATAATAACAACACATACAAACAAGAAAAGTTTAGGTCCGCTGCTGGGCAAAAACAATTAAGGGAATCCATCAGGTGATGACACAGATTGACATAGAACAGGCTTGTAGCAAAGATATGTCCCTGGACTACAAGGCTTTTTAACAGGTAGCCCATTCTTGGATCCTCCTCTCTTGCCGGGAGTCTGAATCTGCTTGTAATAAATTTTCCACACTTTGCTTAAATCTTCTGGCCCTCGGAGCTCATTCTCTGGTGCTGTGAGACAAGACCCCAGGAAAACATCTCGTCTCACCATTCCAGTCATCGTTGTTATTTGCAATTTTAACCTAGGCCAAGGAATTGTGTACAGTTTTATGTCACCCATTTCCCAGATCACCTCTCTCTTGGGAATGTTTACAGCGCAGACCCTTTATTGCTAGTTCAGATTTGTTCTATACTCATATGCAGTGTCTAAGATTTGGGATCCTATGACTGACTCTTGGATGGTGGCTTTCCTTGCTTTTGTCCTACTTGTACAGCCCGATGTTCCTTTAAAAAATTATTGATTTCAAGAAGAAGAGAGAGATAGAAACACCAATGATGAGAGAATCATTGATTGAGCCAGCAACCCTGGTATGTGCCTTTGCCCAGAATCAAACCTGGGACCCTTCAAGGGTCCCAGGGACTCTATCTATTGAGCCAAACCAGCTAGGGGATGCCTGGAGCTCTTTCTCCCAGGACCTGTAAGCCCTGGTTAAATGACTGAGCAGCACCAACCACATACTCACACAGCCACAGTGACATTTCCCTTAGGGATCTGCTCAGAACCCTCTCAGTGAGTTGCTCAGGGAAACAAGCTGGTGATGACACAAGGTTTCACACTTTTCAGTGCTCTCAGGTCCCTTCCATCCAGCTCGAGGCAGGATTCAGTTTTTCAAACTGCCCAGCCTGAGCATATTCTCATTCTCCCCAAGGAAATGTCTACACTCAGGTATGAGGGGATCGTGGCCACACACTTTGGTTTATTTATGCTTCTTTAGCCACAGATGACTTGCTATGCTTTTGTCCTCCCGGGGTATAGAAAAACCTATGCAAATAAAAGTGTCTGGGACAGCCTTGAGTAATCCTAGGTTCTCCAGGAAATAGATATAAAATTAAAAAACAAAAATACAAAACCCTTGGAACTGCTCTCTGGAAGTCCAAGTGTTGTTTCAGATTTCATGGGGCCTTAGAGACCTCAGGAGCAAGATTACAATACCTTTTCCCTTTTAACTTACCTCCCTCCTTGTCTGAAACATGCCCATAATCTCTCCCTCCTGGTTTACCAACCTGCCTTTCATTCTTTCGAAAGATATTATTGCAACTTCCTTGTTGTGCTCAAATGAAAAGGAAAGAAGGGAAAATGCAACCGTGACAGGATTTCATCAGTTTAGAGGTACTTCTCAATAAGGTCACTTAACCACGTCCCATCCCAGCCTAATAGGGCAAAGTGCAGCTCTTGCATTGATCCTTGCCTCTTTGCAAATCTGCACATTACCTGTTACCTAACCAGATATCTGAAAATTAACAATATTCCGTCACAAAGTTTATCAGGAGGGAGGCTATGAGGGAAGCAAAATTCAATCTTGTTGGAACTCTGAACCGGAGGGGTGTGTTTTACAGCTCCCCCGCCTGCTGCAGGATTTCAGCTCTTACCCAACACAAGGACACCAGACGAAAGCCACTTCAGAAGTACAGAGTTTCTCTTGGCTAGAGTGAGCCATGACGAGGTCTTCTACATGCGTATACCACTTCCTTACTTTGAGCTGGTATATTTTCCTCAGTTATCACATCTCACAAAAAGGAAGGAGTAAGCAGACGTCCAAAATCTCTCTAAATGATGGACAGTGGAAGTACTTGACATTCCTTAATCTGGTAAGTCTATATGATAATTTCAGGGAGCAATCTACAGTATTTATCTATAGTAAAGTATATCACCTTTAAATTTTATTAAATACAAAATTCTATCATTTCTCTTCCTTCTTCGTTGCTTTTGAGTTTTGGCTTTCTCTTTTACCTAACAGTTTGCTCTGAGAAACTCAATTTAGAAGTTACCCAGAGCTACATTTTGTGCTGGCTAATTGTTAAATGCTTTTTTGAAAAGATTTCTCTTAGGGCTCTTCTCAATTGACCCCAAATAGGGAACTAAGATTGACTACAAATGCACAAGGAATTTTGAAGTTCATTCGAGAAAGTCTGTGAGGAAGGCAGAATGGCATATGTTGCACAGGAAGTGAAATTTTCAATGGAGGAAAATGCCATTTTACAGCACATACAGACTAACAGATTTATCTGAGAAAAGCAAATACATTTTGCCATGTTCAGATCTCACTTCAATTTTTTTTCATAGGCTCAAGGCTCTATCTTAAAGGATAAAATCATCCAACCAAATAACAAATACAGATTTTCAACTATTTACAAACCAATCATATGACTTGATCCCTTCTTGTCCTTCTACCCTGCTGACCTCATTCTGATGAATGAAGTGTGAATGAATGGGAAAAAAGCAGACTTTAAAAAATATTTTGGAAATATGTAAACATATTTTTAGGCTTAAAAGCTAAAATTGGCACATCCTTTGGTAATGCTAATTAATATTTGATTATTTTTAACTAAAATGTAGAGTGCCAATGTCAACATCTGATTTCAGAAACTGGACAAAACATACCAATCCTTTGGAATCATACTCCTAAGCAGAGATTATGCATGCTAAAAAAAAAAAACAATGACACTCTGAAATGCTGAGGATTGGAAATTCAGAAAGTTCAAATCAAACAAGTCTGGAGGTTCCGCTTCTCCTTCTCTGGTCAATTGCTGGCCTTTGATTTTGGCCTGAAAAAATCTGAGGCTTGAGCACAGCTTCAATGTTCTTGAAAACATCAAGATGACAGTTTATTTTTGTGGAGCTAGAATAATACAGTAAAAATCTCAGCTTTGTGTATTTGTTGACTTTATATTAAAAACTAGAAGCCTGGTGCATGAAATTTGTGCATGGAAGGGGGGTTACTCAGTCCTACCTGCACCCTCTCCAATCTGGGACCCCTTACAGAATGTCCAACATCCCTCTCACAATCTGGGACAACTCACCTGCCTGCCTGCCTTCCTGATCACACCTAATTTCCCTCCCCTGCAGACTTGATCACCCCTAACTGCCTCTGCCTTGGCCCCCAAAACCATGGCTTTGCCCCAAAGGAAGTCGGATATCAGCAAGATGGTCGGTAGAACCAGTGTAATTAGCATATTATACTTTTAGTAGTATAGATAGATTATACAGGATATAATTGCTTAAAGGGTGAGTGAGCCTTTTTAAGCAGGAGGAGATGCTCTTGAAAGACAAAAACACATAATCCCTATATCTGGACTGATAGCTAGCCATATGCACTATACTGCCAAATCAGTCATTAAAAAATTGAATCACTTTCTGTTGCCTTAAAACCCCTACTCAGCCACACTTTAGGTTCTCCCTTTGTAGTTCACCTAGATTTTATTCTGATTGGTTGGTTTCTATGCCAGTCTGCATCAAAAGCTCCACCTCCTAGGCAGCCATTGGCTCCTTGCACTTCATCCAGATTTGGTTCTAATTGGTTAGTTTCTATGCTAGTCAGCATCTCTGGGCCTATCTCCAGGCTTAATCATAGAGGTAGGGCTGATCAGCAGCTGCTCCAGGCTGCTAGTGAGTGGGCTGAACTATTGACCTCTGGGAGAGAGAAAGAGGCTTGGCTGCTGGCCAGGCCTAGAGAGAGAAGCAGGGTCACCCTACTCCTCTCTGGGACTCATCAGCAGCCACTGCCACTGCTGATCAATCCCACCTCTCTCTCTCTCTAAGCGGTCAGCAGTTCAGCCTGCTCACCTGCTGTGGTGCAGCCTGGCATTTGGTCAAGCCTCCAGTCATGTGGCATATTACAACCCTCGCTGTTTATATATGTAGATGGTCAATGAAAAGAGAGGTGTGTCTGTAGCCAAAATTAATGGTCTAATAAAATCCAATTTCCAGTGTCCCACCTCACACTAAGCATGGGTAAGAACAGATTTATCACCTACTCCCACAAACCAGCTCCCTGACTTCTTAATTCTACCTTGGTTTCATGGCCCAGAGCCCCCACATTTCTAAAAATGGAGAAAAAAAAACACACTTATTTTTCAGACATGATTATTTTTCTAGAGTTAATTTCCTTTTTGTTTCCCTAACTAGTTAGCCAATGAATTCTATGTTTTCCATTTTCCTTAGTCTTTCTATCTCTCTCATGATAGGCTCTTATTACCTGATTGTCCTCCCGTTATCAATCTATTCTTCTACCACTCAGATTCCAGATTAATCTTTCTAAAGTGCTGTTTTTTGTGTGTTTTTTGTTTGTTTGTTTGTTTTTGTGTTTTTTTGTTTTTGTTTTTGTTTTTGTTTGGTTTTAAACATACTGTAAGCCTGCTTAAGAAGTATGGTCTGCTACTTAAGAAACTACAGTAGCTCCCTTTGACTTTATGGAACCAATTTCAAATTTATGATTAAAAGCTCACTATCTCTTCCCTGCCAAATCCCATCTAATAAAAGAGTAATATGCAAATTGACTGTACCTTCGATAGAGTCATGCCCACCAGCCATGCCCACCAGCCAATCAGGAGCAAATTATGAAAATAAACCCTAACCAAGATGGCTGCCACCACTGAGAGCAGGAGGGAGGTTTGGGTTTCCCTGGCAATGGAGGAAGCCAAACTTTCCTCCTGCCATTGCTGGCCTATGCCTCCACTCAATGCCACAAAGTTTCAATTATAAAAGATACATAATCCCAACAGAAATGGCGGCAGCCACGGAGCTGGAGAGAGAAGAGGCTAGGATTGCCAGGGCGATGGAGAAAGCTGAACTTCTGCAGCCCTAGCCTAGGCCTCCACTCTAGACTACAAAGTTTCAAACAGAAATGGCTATCGCCACGGAGTGAGCAGAAGGCTTGGCTCCGTTTCAGGCTACAAAGTTTCAATTATAGGACATAAATTAATCCCAGATCCTAGGGCCTTCGCTTGGGTTGCTGGGGGTTGGGGCATGACCAGCCTGAAAACCACCATAGGCCCCTCGCCCATGCCGCCCCACACCCCAAGTGAACCCCCACCCTGATCCAGGACACCCTTCAGGGCAAACCAGCTGGTCCCCACCTATGCACCAAGCCTCTATGCTATCTAATAAAAGAGTAATATGCAAATTGAGTATCACTACAACACACAAGAGGGCTTCCCCCATGTGGACACAAGATGGCCACCACAAGATGGCCAGCAGGGGAGGATAGTGGGAGGTCCCAGGCCTGCAAGGGAGGGCAGTTGTGGGCTATCAGGCCAGCAGGGGAGGGCATTTGGGAGGTTCCAGGCCTTCAAGGTTGGGCAGTTGGGGGTGATCAAGCCTGCAGGGGAGGGCAATTAGGGGTGACCAGGCTGTCAAAGGAGGGAAGTTGGGGGCAAACAGGCTGGCAGGGGAACAGTTAGACCTCAATTAGGCTGGCAGATTAGTGGTTAGGGGGTGATCAGGCTGGCAGGCAGAAGCAGTTAAGGGCAATCAGGGAGGCAGACAGGTGAGCAGTTTGGAGCTATCAGTCCTAGGTTGTAAGAAGGATGTCCAATTGCCCATTTAGGCCCGATCCTACCAGATCCTAAGGCAGTCAGACATCCCTTGAGGAGTCCCAGATTGGAGAGATGCAGGCTAAGCTGAGGGACACTCCCCATGCTAGTAAATAAAATAAAATGAAATAATAAAAGCTCACCACCTAGCCTTCAGTCTCCCTCCTCTTTCTCCCTCCCCTCCCCACTGCAAGGAAGGCTGCTCTCTTTTCCAGGAATGCCCATGTCTTCTCCAGGGTTGGTTTCCGGGCTTCTTGCTATCATTATTCTACCCATGTTCACACTATCCTTCAGTGAAAGGCCTACCTACCTTTCCTCCACTTTGCTACTTTCATAAGTCACCTGAAATTCCATACTTTCTTTAAAATCTATACTGACTGACTCCAGTCCCAATTTGTCTTTACGTCTCTTAAGTTTTTATATCTCTCAGTGTCTGCTTATTTATGTTTAATATTGTTTTCTAATTTCCACCCATATGTGAGTCTTTTTTAAAATTTAATAAATCTTTATTGTTTCAATTATTACAATTGTTGATCTTTTTTCCTCCATAAACCCTTCCACCAGGTTCCCACCCTACCCTCTGCCCTTACCCCCTCACTGTCCTTATCCATAAGTGTACAATTTTTATCCAGTCTCTTCCCGCACCCCCAAAACCCCTTCCTTCCAAGAAGTGTCAGTCCACTCCCTTTCTATGCCCCTGAATCTATTATGTTGACCAGTTTATTCTGTTCATCAGATTTTTAATTCACTTGATTTTTAGATTCACTTGTTGATAGATATGTATTTGTTGTTCATAATTTTTATCTTTACATGTTTCTTCTTTCTTCGTCTTCTTAAAGAATACCTTTCAACATTTCATATAATACTGGTTTGATGGTGATGAACTCCTTTAGCTTTTTCTTATCTGTGAAGCTCTTTATTTGACCTTCAATTCTGAATGATAGCTTTGCTGGGTAGAGTAATCTTGGTTGTAGATTCTTGCTATTCATCACTTTGAATATTTATTGCCACTCTCATCTGGCCTGCACAATTTCTGTTGAGAAATCAGCTCACAATCATATGGGTGCTCCCTTGTAGGTAACTAACTGTTTTTTCTCTTGCTGCTTTTAATATTCTCTCTTTGTCTTTTGCTCTTGGCATTTTAATTCTGAAGTGTCTCAATGTGGTCCTCTTTGGATTTTTTTTTTTGTTTGGGGATCTGTGCACTTCCTGGAATTCTAAGTCTATTTCTTTTACCAGTAGGGGAAAGTTTTCAGTCATTATTTCTACAAATAGGTTTTCGTTATCTTGCTCTCTCTCTTCTTCTGGCACCCCCATAATTCGGATGTTGGTATGCTTGAAGTTGTCCCAGAGGCTTCTTACACTATCTTCAAATTTATAGATTCTTTTTTTTTCTTTCTTTTCCTATTGAGTGTTTTTATTTTTTTGTATTTCAAATAATTGACTTGATTCTTGTGATCCTCTATTCTGCTGTTGGGTTTCTGTATAATATATTTTTTTTATTTCAGTCAGTGTATGTTTAATTTCCACTTGGTCCTTTTTCTTATCCTTGAGGATCTCTCTAAATTTATCGGCCTTTTTTAGGAAATTCTTGAAAAACCTTTTAACCTTGGTTTTGAACTCTATATCCAGTTGTTTGTTTTCCTCCATTTCTTTCATTTGTGATCTGTTTCTTTGTTTCTGCATTTTCACTGCTTCCCTGAGTTGGTAGGGTAGCTTTGTGTACTAGGTGTCCTATATGGCACAGTTAACTGAGGTGGACACTCTTGGTGTACCCCTTTGTGGGCTGTGTGTACAGCCTTGTTGTAGTTAAATCTTGATTGTTGTTGGTATCAGTGGAAGGAGTTGACCTCCAGGCCAATTAGCTGTGAGGATTAGCTGTGTCTATGCTGGGAGTACTTCTGGGCTGGAGACAGCCTTATGAGACAAAACTTACAAAATTTCAAAAACCTCTGTGCTCAGTTTGGATGGGGCGGAGTGTCAGGGCTGAGCAGACAGTCTTAACTTCTCTGTGCCTT
Source organism: Antrozous pallidus (assembly GCA_027563665.1). Classification (NCBI taxonomy): domain Eukaryota; kingdom Metazoa; phylum Chordata; class Mammalia; order Chiroptera; family Vespertilionidae; genus Antrozous; species Antrozous pallidus. The sequence continues at coordinate 124,320,650 of CM050508.1, read as the reverse complement.
AGTTTCCTTATATGTAGTGGATACTGAGGGGTGTTACTCAGATCCCCCACCTCACCAGCACAGAGGTACTCATCCCCCAGCTCTTGGGAGAAGTATGGGCTGCTGATGACTCACAGCTGAGTGCCTGTCCCAGATATGGGCTCAGCTGAAGGAGCTGCCTAGGGACCAAGACTCAGGGACCTCCCTGGGGTTGCTTTATCCAATGACTGATTAATTTGGAGTACAAAGGCCATGCTCCAGGACTCCTTCAGGGATTAGCTGATTCCATGCAGCCATGTTGCCTCTTAGCTTTTCCTGTTGCTCAGTCCTGTTCCCTACATCCTTCCCTCACTCTCACAGAAGTTCCATGAGAACCCTCAATGAACACTCTGCAGGCTGACCCTGGAGTATCAGGTTGTGTTTCCCAAGGAACCTGACCTAAATACTATAAAAGAGTAAATATACAGAAAGATCCCTCTTTCTCTCCCTCTTCCTCCTCCTCCTCCTCCTCCTCCTCTATTTATTTCTTCTTCTTCCTAATAAAAACATATTAATGTAAAGCCTGCCCTGCCCTAGATTATGTCTAACACAATTTCAAGCACCCAATAGGCACTCTGTGAATGTTAGTTGGATGAATAAATGACAAGAAAATGTTTCTAACTAGTAAGAGCCATTTTCTAGGGACTGACCTGTAAGACAGTCTACCCTACAGCCATCCTACTACTGAGGACTATGGTCATCAACTATGCAACTCTGGCCAAGCATTCTTATAATCCTTCTTTGCAGCCTGCCCCTCAGCATTCTTGGTTTCTTCTCTCTTTCTGTTCCCCATCTCCCAGGTTGTATTCTTCCCCTATATTATTTTTCTTTATTTCAAATTCTTACTTACTAGTAAATTAAATACATTAATGATTATTTAAAAAGTATATGCATATAATACAAATATATTTGTGCTTGACAAAGGCTTCCTCTACCTGCTCCTTGTGCCACCACCCTAACGACTACACTACAATTAGTCCCCATTTGCTTTTATTCTGAAATAGTCTCTCATTGCAAGTATTGCATCATTTCCAAAGCCAGACCAAAGAAAGTCCCGGCCTGTCCAAGTCAGGCACGGAGTGCTGAGCTGGGCATTGGATTTCTTGACTCATCTAATAAGAGGTGTAATGTCTTGCTCAGGAAACTTGTGGAATCTCCCTCTCTGGAATTATTTTTTACATACAAAAATTCTCATTTCCTGCAATGGTTTAATTCTGGCTTAAAGGCAAAGCCATAAACTTGATGACTTAGACTAAGTTTCCATGATCTTAAGATTTTTGTGAATTTTGTGAAGACACATGAATATAAAAATTAAATATCCTTTAGCTATGGTTCCTTTCTTAAATTGCACTAGTTACAAAAATGTATATTCAGCTCTCTCAGGTGGTAAGTTTGTCAGCCAACAGCACAAACGGAAGACATCTACCAAACTAGGACCAGCAGCATTTTAGAAAAAGGTACAAAAGAACAAACAGAATTCAAGAAGGACTGGTAGAAAAGATAAATCAGAGAGCAGCTCTGAAGTGGGTCTTGATCAAGAGGATACCATTGACTCTGTTTTCCTGGGAAGTCAAAATAGTTAAAAAATGTAAATGATAGTAATATTGTTAAGACAAGGCCAGTTGTTGCTATCTTATTTTAAGGCTGCTGTTTTATTCTGCTTGGGCTACCATAATAGAACACCACAAACTGGGTGCCTTAAATAACAGAAATTTATTTCTCTCAGTTCTAGAGACTAAAAGTCCAAGATTAAGGTGCTAGCAGGGCTGGTTCTTCCTGAGACTTTTCTCCTTGGCTTGCAGATGGCCACCTTCTTCCTATGTTTTCACATGGTCTTCCCTCTAGGTGTCTGTGCCCTGATCTCCTCTTATGAAGGCACCAATCATAATTTAATTACCTCTTTAAAGACCCTATATTCAAATGTAGTTCCATTCTGAGCACTGCGGGTTATAACTTCAACTTATCAATTTTGCATCAGAGGACACAGTTCACCCCATAACAGCTACCATTTTCTCCCTTGCTTATTCTTTCCATGCATGTTTTGTAAAACCTTCCATTGTACTCTCCTTAGAGAAAGAGCAGGCCATTGTGCTCTTGGGTGAGCTGATCCAAACCTGTCCTGGAGGACCCCGAGAAGCCTCCTCACTGAATGAGGCCACAGTGCCTCCTTCTCCTTGCCCTCCAGCTCTGCTGTGTGGTTCATCTGTGCCCCAGTTCTTGCCTATTTACTTCTCTTGGATACACCCTAGCTCCTCCCTCCTGAGCTCCTGTGTGAGGGCTCTAGGATATTCCTTGTTGATATAGATGATGGCACATCAATGCAGATTAAAATTACTGGGGAAGTTGGTATCTTTGCACAGTGGCATATGCCTGTGAAATAATATGTGAGCTGAGGGTGGAGGGGGAGGAATGATTGGCATGTTTATGGTGTGGAGCCAATTTTTATTGATGAAGGAGAAGCCGTGGCAGTTCTGAGTAATGTGTTCTTTTCCCCAATTCAATTTCCACATTCTGCAACTGGGGAAGGAAAGAAAAAGTCAGGAGGCGCTTGGCTCATAATAATCTGGGGAGGCTCTCGCTAAGGAAAGTGGTCACATGGACTTCACATGCTGGGTGGAGGCAGCCTCTCCCCAAGGAGGGAAAACTGGCAGGCACTCAGTGCTCAGTACATGATTAATTGCTGTGTTGATAGAATAGTGTATGTCTTCTCACCCAGAGCCCAGGCCCCAGGCCTGCCTTTCCTAACTAAAGCAGGTGCCTGCTGTGGCCTAAATAGCTGGGTGGGGGTGAGAAGGGTACAGAAGTGACTTTTTTTCATATCCATGTGCAAAAGACTGCACTTCAAATTCTATAGACCTAGGGGCCAAATGTCAAAAGTAAATGACAAGTATTGGGATGGCAACCTCTTCATGGCATTTAAAATTGTTGCCGACTCTTCCCTGGAATTCTTCCTTCTTGCTTGAAGCTTCCTCCTTCTGGAACCATGAGTTTCTGGCACATTCCTAATTTTCCACCATGTGATCACTCTTTGTCCCTTTTGCTGGCCCCTAACCTCCACTGTCCCTTAGATGAGGGCATTTCCTCAAATTCACTCCTCGCTTAGCTCTTCTCTTCTCTCTTATCCTCCTTCTCTCTAGCAATCTCATCTCACCAATAGGGTCCAACTTCCTACATCTCCACAACTCCACCTCTCCTGAGAAGACCAGGATTTTCAAGTGGAAGCTCCTCTAGGCAAGTTGTTCTCAATCTTGGCTGCCCTGAGTAGAACCACTTGGGAGATTTTTTTTTAAATCCTAAAGCCTAGGCTACACCCCCAGACCCAATAAATTAGAATCTCTGGGTCAGAAGAAATCAGGTATCATTATTTTTTTTAATTGTTTAAAGTATTACATATAGTGGTGCATATATCTCCTTTTATTTCCCCCATTGACCTTCTCCCAGCCTCCCCACACCCTATTACACGCTCTCATCCCACCCATACAGAGTCTTGTGTCCATTGCCCATGCTTGCATGCATGAATACAAGTCTTTTGGTTGATCTCTTCTCTCTCCCCCACTCTCACCCCCCCCAACCCTCTCCCCCGCTCCCAACACTCCTCAGCCTTCCCGCTGAGAAACTTGACAGTCTGTTCAGTACTTCACTGCCTCTGTATCTATCTTTTTGTTACAATGTTCTTTATTTTCCATAAATGAGTGAAATCATGTGCTATTCTTCTTTCATTGCCTGGCTTATTTCTCTTAACATAATGCTCTCCAGGTCCATCCATGCTGCTGTAAATGGGTAAGAAATCCTTCTCTTTTTTATAGCAGCATAGTATTCCATTATGTAGATGTACCACAGTTTTCTAATCCAGTCATCTGCTGATGGGCATTTAGGCTGTATCCCAATCTTAGCTATGGTGAATTGTGCTGCTATGAACATAGGGGTGCAAATACTCTTTCTGACTGGTGTTTCTAGTTTCTTGGGATATATTCCTAGAAGTGGGATCACTGGGTCAAATGGAAGTTCCATTTTTAGTTTTTTGAGGAAACTCCATACTGTTCTCCACAGTGGCTGCACCAGTCTGCATTCCAACCAGCAGTGCATGAGAGTTCCTTTTTCTCCACGTCCTCCCAAGCATTTGTTCTTTGTTGATTTGTTGATAATTGCCAGTCTGAAAGGTGTGAGATGGTACTGCATTGTCATTTTGATTTGCAACTCCTGGATAATTAGTGACTTTGAGCATGTTTTTATATGTCTCTTAACCTTCCTTCTGTCTTCTTTTGAAAAAGATTCTACTTAGGTCCATTGCCCATTTTTTTTTATTGGGTCATTTATCTTTCTTTTATTAAGTTGTATAAGTTCCCTGTAGATGTTGGAGATTAAACCTTTATCAGTGATAAATAACATTTGCAAATATGTTCTCCCATACGGTGGGCTTTCTTGTTGTTCTGTTGATGATTTCTTTTGCTGTGTAAAAGCTTTTTATTTTTATGTAGTCCCGTTTGTTTATTTTCTCTTTGGCGTCCATTGCCCTAGTTACAGTATCAGTGAAGAAATTGCTTAGGCATATGTCTGAGATTTCTCTGCCTGTGGATTCCTCTAGTATTTTTATGGTTTTACTTCTTATGTTTAAATCCTTTATCCATTTTGAGTTTATTTTTGTGTACGGTGTAAGTTGGTGATCTCGTTACACTTTTCTGCATTTATCTGCCCAATTTTCCCAACACCATTTATTAAAGAGACTATCTTGACTCCATTGTATGTTCATGTCTCCTTTGTCAAATATTAATTGAGCATAGTGGTTTGGGTTGATATCTGGGTTCTCTATTCTGTTCCATTGGTCTATATGTCTGTTCTTGTGCCAGTACAGGCTGTTTTGAGAACAGTGGCTTTGTGATACAGCTTGAAATCTGGTATTGAGATCCTACCTACTTTGTTCTTCTTTATCAGGATTGCTGTGGTTATTCAGGTTTTTTTTTATTCCAGATGAATTTTTGGAGAGTTCTTTCTAGATCTGTGAAATATGTCATTGGTATTTTAATGTGCATTGAATATATAGATTGCTTTGGGCAGTATGACATTTAATAATGTTGATTTTACCAATCCACGAACATGGTATGTTCTTCCAACTGTTTATGTCTTCCTCTGTCTCTTTTTTCAGTGTCCTATAGTTTTCTGCGTATAGGTCTTTTACCTCCATAGTTAAATTTACTCCTATGTATCATAATTTTTTGGTGCAATGGTAAATAAGATTGCTTTTTTCGTTTCCCTTTCTGTAAGTTCATTATTGGTGTATAGAAATGCCATAGATTTCTTGGCATTAATTTTGTATCCTGCTACATTGCCGAATTCATTTAAGTCTAGTAGTTTTTTGATGGAGCCTTTTGGATTCTTTATGTACAATATCATGTCATCTGCAAATAAGGACAGCTTTACTTCTTTTCCAATTTGGGTGCAATGGCTAGTTCTTTTAGTACTATGTTGAACAGGAGTGGTGAGAGTGGGCAACCCGGTCTTGTTCCTGTTCTTAGAGGAAATGGTTTTAATTTTTTCCCATTGAGTGTGATGTTGGCTGTGGGTTTTTCATATATGCCTTTTATTATGTTGAGGTATGATCCTTCTATTTCCACTTTGTTTAGCGTTTTTATCAAGAAAGAGTGTTGGATTTTGTCAAATGCTTTTTCTGCATCAATTGATATGACTATGTAATTTTTATTTCTCAATTTGTTTATGTGATGTATCACGTTTATTGATTTGTGGATGTTGTACCATCCTTGCATACCTGGGATAAATCCTTCTTGGCCATGGTGTATGATCTTTCTGATGCGCTGTTGATCTGATTTGCTAGAATTTTGTTGAGGATTTTGGCATCTATGTTCATGAGGGATATTGGCCTGTAATGCTCTTTCATTATGTTGTCTTTACTGGTTTTGGTGGGATCACTATTTTTAAAAATATATTTTTATTGATGTCAGAGGGGAAGGGAGAGAAAGAGAAGGAGGGAGAGAGAGGGGGAGGGGAGAGGAACATCAGTGATGAATAAGAATGAATGATAGGCTGCCTCATACATACCCCACACTAGGGATGGAACCTGCAACCCGGGCATATGCCCTGACTGGGAATCAAACTATGACCCCCTGGTTCAAAATCGATGCTCAACCACTGAACCATGCTGGTGGGGCAGTATTTTTTGAAGTAATTTTTAATTCTCTCACCTATAAATAATTGCCTTTCTTCTGACCTCCTGCAGTTCTTTATCTAAACTGTTCTTAGAAGTCTGATACTTCTTTAAAAAAATAGTCTGGCTCAAGTACCAGACTCTGAGTCTCAAATCCTGGTCTTGACGCTTACCAGCTATGAGACTTTATGGAAGTTTGTTCATCTCTTTATGCCTCAGTTTCCTCACTTGTAAAATAGTTCAAGAGAGGGAATAATAATAGGACTTACCTCATAAGGTTGTTAATTAGAAATTAAAAGCCTAGAGCTGTACCTGATATATAACCAGATATCATTAAAAACCAGCTATTATAGCTTTGAGTACTCACTAGGATTGTTAAGTGATACAGTTATGTATGATCCAGTGATTCTAAAACTTTAGCATATAGGGACCAACCTGAGAGTATCCCTGAAATAGTTCACCTCTGGATCCTACACCTTCAGCCTAAGGACTGTCAGGAGGTCAACCCTGCGAGAGCTTTCCTAGAGTTCAGACCCAGGGGTCATTCCCCAGTAGCCCACTTGATCCATCAAGTTCCCAGGTTCCAGACCTTGCCTGACATACACTCTCAGAGCAGAGTCCTGACCCTTTCATACCAATACAGAGCTTACAAGGATTACGATGGATTCTGATGCAGGCATAATTAAAAAACAACCCCAACTCTGTATGAGAAATTACAGGTTTGTACAAAAAATTAAGAGTGGGCAAAGTTTGCCTTTATATGATTTTACTTCCTTCAAAAAGGCCCTCTTCTCTTTTAGCTGACCTTAAGGATTTCTCAGGAGTTAGTGACTGACCAGAGTCCATGGCTTGCTGTATCTCTGTAGACTTAAATCATTTTCTCAGATTTTCTCTGCAAGGCCTTTAAGCACTAACCCCACAACCTTTTTTTTTTTTTTGGTTAGTCCTCACCTGAGGATATTTTTTCCCATTCATTTTAAAGAAAGTGGAAGGGAGGGAGGAAGGAGAGAGAGAAAGAGAGGAAGAGAAACATCGATGTGAGAGAAACACATCAATCGATTGCCTCCTGCATGTGCTCTGATCGGGCTGGGGAACAAAACTGCAATGCAGGTACATGTTTGTCTGGAAATCAAACCTGTGACCCTCTGATGTGCAGGACAATGCCCTAACTATTGAGCAACACAGGTCAGGCTCAGGTACCACCTTTTAATGAAGGAAGAATACTGTCTTCTCCCTCAAATAAGCTAGATGCATTTTATGCGTTTCTTCCAGGAGGGAAAAGAGCTCCTTTATGGTGCTCTTGACCCTGATTCTGGCTTCTCTAATTAGATTGCAGCTCTAGGCATTTTTCTTAATTTTTCTTCCTAGGAAGAACATGTCCACCATCATTGTATCTGGCTCTCTGTCCTTGTGTTGATTATTATTTCCCACCTCTGTGCAACCAAGGTATCTAGCTCATTGCATTCTCCTTTTAAGCTGACTCTTTTTTGTTTGTTTGTTTCCATTTTTGCTCAAGTCCATTACACTAAATACTGTACACATTATTATCTCCTAAACAACTTTACTCAATCAGTTTTAGCAAGCAAGGTCAGGGCCCAGTTTGCTGGAAGAGCAGCCCTTGAATTGGCTTTCAACCAAAACAGCCAACATCACCCTTCTTCTCAAATCCACATTGCTCCCAGAGGGATGGAGCTTTATGTCAGTGAATAATGTATTAATTAAAGCAAATGAAAACGCCCTCATTTGTTGTAATGAATTTAGCTCTTGCAGGCCATTTTCTATGGGGTCGCTTGCCTGGAAGATGTGCTGAAGAGAATGAAAGGGAAAAAAGACATTAAGTTCATAACTGCCTTCAGAGACCTGCTTTTCACCACACTGGCTTTTCCTTTATCCACAGTGAGTTCCAAAGATGTATATGCAATATAATACACATATGCATATGGACAATGTGCATATGGAGAAACTCGTCTCCTGGGTGACAAGACTGTTCCGAGTCTATTATTTTAGACCAGAGCAACTGCATTTGCATAAATGCCTGCATCAGGAGCACGATACTAACAGAATTATCATTAGCTTTGTGTCTTTGTGAATGTTTGATGCAAGATCCTTATTGCTGTGCTAATGGGGATGTTTAAAGGACCTTTCTTAATCAAAATACAACTGAGATAATCTTGGTTCCAGCAAGATGATGGGAATGAAGAGTGCTAGTGAGAAAGATAACTATTTTTTTTTATACATCTTGTTTCACTTGCTACCACAAGCATGTGTTACTTCTGCAAGTATAAACCATACAAAGGAGAGATGGGAAATTTCAAAGCTGGCACACGAAAACGGCAATTAAAGCGAGAGACAGTTTGTCTGAAATACCTGGTGTGAGCACAAAATGGGTGCCACATTCATTTTATTGTATGAATGGACATTGGAAAGAAGCAGGACTTATGCAAGGGGGAGTAAGCTTGTTTGCTGACACTGTCCACACTTCTATGACACTGCTTATGTTTTCATTCATTAGTTAGAATGGGAGCTAACAGATCAAACCCGCCAGCTGCCCAGCAGGACCTATAATTAGACATGACTACCTCCTTCCACTTGTCATTGTCCTGCTTCCTAAAGTATTGAGACTTCAAACTTAAATGCAAAATGAAACTCTTCAAACTCTGAGTTCTCAGATTACTGAGCAAATACTGGTATTCCAGTTTCACTTTGTAAGACATCTCCTCCATCATCCCCATAAATCTAAAGGCCAAGTTTTATATAACAATGGAAGTTAATCATTTTCTTAAGGCTTAAAAAATTGAAGCTTTGGTATTTAAGAAGATAAGAAAGTTGAAAAATTAATAGCCCCCCCCCCCCCATTTTTTCACTGACTTTGCTATAGAACACAGACACTTTGAAAAGACAGCCAAGGGCTATGAGAGAATGAGGATGAACCTAAGCCTCTGAGCAATGGAGAGATCCCACTCTCAGTTAACTAGCTTGGGAGTTTGTCACTACTCCCGCCTCCCCTTCCTACTTCCCCTTGCCATGAAGGGGGTGGGCAAGGAAAGTGTAAGACTCAAGGCACTCCATGTGGCTGCTCTCAGCACTCTTGTTGAGCTTAAAGAAGAGAGATTATTGGTTAAAATGAAATGACTTAATGGTCTGCAAATCCTGTTTATCCTTATCCTCTCTGCCTGCCACAGTGACGAATAATTGATCCCTAACTCTCCAGACTTCCCAGAGAACTGATATTACAATTCTATGAAATGGAATTTTTTTCATTTTACATTTTTATAATGTCTTTAAAACTGGTATTTATTTTTATTTGGCTATGTTTTCTTAAAAAGCTCTGATTAAAAACAAACGTAATGCTATTTTTGTGTTTTATTTTCCAGTTTGTATTTTTGTCATTCTGGCTACTCTTTCTCTTTGATCGAGAACTCGTTTACCCTAAGGCCCTAGATGGTATCTTTCCAGTGTGGCTAAATCATGCAATGGTAAGTGAGGGGGAAATTTAGTGAATATAGAAAAGCAATAGCCTCTGGATTGAACTCCAAAGTGCCTTGTTTGTTTCAGATCTTTTCCTCAATCTCTAACATCCTGTTCTCTCTTCCCACTCTGTCCTGTCACTATTTATTTAAAGTGCCCATTGAGGATATAAACAAACAAAAACTGATACTGTGATTGCAGTCACTGAGAGCAGAGGGGTGTCCAGGAAGGACTCTGACAAGTTACATATGAAGTCATTGAAAAGACACACAACCATAAGGGCAGGCAACTTCTGGGTGGCTGCCATCCTGAAAGAGAAGTGACTTCAACAAGTAACATGTAATGAAAATTCTGGTCCAGGAATGGAAGTAAGCAAGCTTAAGAAAATCCACCCTGACATCCAAAGACTATCTCAGAGCTCAGCAGCAGCTTCTTAGCTAACACCTGATCAGGATTATTCATCGAGAGTGAAATTATCATTTACATGTTTCTATATATACATTCCTGTTTGGTTTTTTACTCATGCACTTATTTTTTAAAGGGCTAAATAGTAAACCTGACTTACTCTGAGATATTCAGTTTAGTAGTGTTTGAATACCAGTAACAGTGACCTGGATTAGCAGAGTGGGAGCGATGTTGGATGAAGGATGGGCCTGAGTCACTGGCACTACATATATGAAGAAATCATTCAATGTCTAGCTTAGCTCTTTTACACAGATGCATTTCACAGTTAGTTAGGAGTTCGGAATGAGATTTCAGAGTCTATGAAGCAAATGACTTTTAAAAACCAGGGAAAATCACAAGGGACTAGCATTATTAACACGCCCCAAGATCACAGATTTTCTTTTACCTACAACCCTTCCATTGTCATAACACTCACATGGTTTCCAATCTAGAAAAGCAGCTCAGTCCCCTCACTCTGCCCTTCCACGTACCTCATTCCTCAGAAAAATGTAGTTTCAATTTTAAACATGTCTTCAATAAGGTACTGATTACTGACTAAGATACCCAAGTACTAAACTAACTTAGAGTTTAGGACCAAAAACAACATGTTAAATAAATCTCGCTTCTCAGGGACCCTCTCCTACCACCTTCTTTTGTCTGACCACCTCCTTTGGGGAACATCTGACCACCTTTCTAATTCTCATTAATGTTAATCTGAGACACCTCTGTAGGGAATATTCCTGCTTTTTCATGGTACTTTACAAAGCATGTTCCTCAAATATGAGTTCATTGAATTCACACAACCTTCTTTTGATGACAACTATAATCCTGATTTTTACAAATTAGGAAAAAAAGCTTAGAGAAGTTAAGTGATTTGCCTGGGGCCACAGAGCTGATAAGTGGCAACACTAGGATTTAAATCCAAGGCTAATTCTGGTCCCCCTTATCTTATGCTGCAGTGAGTGCAGAACTGAGGTTTGATCTGGTTTCATAATTCACCAGGCAAGCAAAGGATTGCTTGATTAACACAGCAAAGTGAGATTTTTCACTTTAAAAATCCAGAATCCCTATCTGTATGCTAATAAGCTCAAACTTGATTTACAAAAATAAAGTGATTTGGGACAACTGACTGAGCTAGATGTTACTAAACTAAAAAAAAAGGCAGACTTTTATTTGGGGCCAACCACATATATTACACCTTTTCCAGGCTTGATGAGCTCATGTAGTGTTTTCCTACAACTCTTCCAAGCTTCCCAGCTCTTTAGGTTCTATTTTCCAGTGGAAATAATGTTGGATTTCTTTCAAACACTTGCTTTGGTGACACCCAGCTTCTGTGACCTTGCTAAACCACCATGTGGACTTTTAGATGGCTGCACAATGTACATTACACCCAAGAGCAAACAGGACACTGTACAGCAGAATTCAAAAATGTCTTTATGTCTTCACAACCTGGGATTTCTGTTTGTTCCTAGTCATTTGGTCAATGAAGTAACCTGAATATCTTAGAGAGAGGGGGGTAGGGACAAAGGAGTTGGGCCAATGGTGATAAGAGAAAAGAGGAGGTGGCTACCTGTCTTCAATCAGACACAGACTCTGTGATTCCATTAATTTAAATGGAGAAACTCCCAACAGAGCATTCTAGGGGAAAAGGTTGGCGTCCGCAAAACCAGCTTTGGGTATCCCTAATGTGGTCCTCTCCAAGCTTCTATGCTTCCTTTTGGTGTCTGCTTCAAATCCAGTCTCCTCGTGACTGCACCTCATCCTTCTCCCCAGATTGTGTCTCCTATTCTGGACATTTTCTGTTCTCATCATTAAGTCCTCCTGGCATATTGTGTCAAGGGATGGTTTCTGCTAACTTCTAAAATACTAGTATAAACAAATATGGAAATGGCTGTTACACAGTCACTTTGTTAACACTATCTACATTTTAACACTGTCTTTCCATGACAACCTAAAGGAATGAATATACAGAAGCCATCATTGTGGCTGCCAGAATGATGATGGTAGTCAGGCCAGACATTTGGTACTAGTTGCCTACACAGTATGTGGGAAATTGCTTTCTATACTGCTCTTTTCTTTCTCCTCCACAATATAAGAATTACTGGGATACATAGCCAGTGTCAAATTTTCCTGAAAGGTTCCTTCATTTCACAATAGTTACACATTTGATTTTGTCCTTAGCTTTGAAATATCTTCCCTATTGCCATTTGTGATGATGCCCTGCATTTTAAGAGTAATATTTGTCAAATTAATAAATACCACTCTCCCCTTTGGCACAGTGAATTTCTAAAACTTTCATGATTTATCCAGTCTTTGGAATCCTCCCAGTGCAAGCTTTCCAGCTCACTGGAGACTTGTCATTGCAGTAGGACCATTCAAAGCTGACTATCATCTCTAAGGAACACTTTTCTACCTTTGTCTTGTATTCAAACCAAATAGTAACATAAGTGAAATATTTGCATCAATCATGGACAGGTTGCCATTCACTGGTGCCTTAAGAACTCCCCTTTGAACCAGCTGCCTTGTTTAAAGTATATCAACCAGATTATTTTACATTAGCTCCTCAGGACTTATCAAATGACTACTAGAGCTAGGAGAACAGGCAGATTTAAATAACAGGAAGAGGACTCAGTAACTGAGGAAACCATCAGATGCCAACCCGAAGGGAGTTGGGACACATATTTCTCAGAAAATCAATCTGAATTGCTCAAGTTTCCCCCAAAGAGAGGTGAGATAGATCAGGAAACCCATTCAGAGCCTCTTCTATGTTTGAAAATAGTACACAGTTGTTGAGAACATGGTGTAAGTGTTGCTGTGGAAGTGGGTCTATTCAGTGTCAAAAGAAAAGGCATGTTTGGAGACCCATGAGGGAGGATGAGGTCTGGTAGTAAGATTTATTTGGGTGAAAATAGAAGGCTGGCTCCTCATTCCCAATGTCCAATCTGTCATGCCGTGGAATCTCAGTGCCAGAAATACTGCTATTGTCCAGAGTTCCTATGCCGACTAAAGCTTGTCCAGTCCAACCTTTCTCACCATCCAGCTAGCTTAGCAAACGTTCCTATCTATGATCCACTGCTGTACACAGACTCCTACTTGTCTGCACAGCTGCTATGGCCACTGCTATGGAGAGAGAACATGGTAGCTCGAGGGGTGAGCATGGGTTAGAGGGTGAGAGAGAGCTCTTCTTTGTTCCCTGGAATTATATCATTTCAGGCTTGGGAAGGATCGGGCACTTTTTCAAAACAGCCAATCAATTTCCCAAGCTTTTGATAACTTCTAATGAATGAGTCCACCTTCCAATAAATCTTTTCTTTCCCCAGGCTAAATTGACAGGCCTCTATGGTCAAGCACCTCCTCCTGTGCCATTTTGACTTCTGATGTGTATATGCTTACCTCCCCCTGCACTCTCTCCCTAATCCAGTACCAGAGAGGGGAAGAAAGGGGTGCTAAACCTTGTGGGGCTATACTGTGATCCCCTGGAGAGTGTGAAGCTGTTGTTTCCTGATGTAACAATAATGTTTGATTTTTTTTGCTTCCTTTCTTATTAATATCTAGCTACATACACTAACACAATACTTTGTAAACTATCAAGGAGTGCATAAATATGGTATCATGTAAAACTTTTAAACCATGATGAGAATTTTAGAACTAAAAGACTTCATTCACAATCTGCTCTTAAGAGTCAGGCCTTCCTAGGGCTTTGTAAAACATCCCAAATACAGCTACTTTGTTACTTAATGTGTTCACATTTTTCACTTGAAAAATATATTATATGGGTCATGACTGAAGGAACTGAAAGACCTCTGAGCCTTCTCTAGGATGCAAAATGTCAAGGGAGTGAAACTCTAACCTTCCAGTTTATTCCTCCCTCATAGCATGCAACATGTTATCTATCATTAAATTCAGACATAATTTCAGATTTCTCTCTCCCACCTTCATGCGAAATTGTTGGGCTGCTATGTTGAGAAAAGTGAGTCCTGGTGAGTAAAGAAGGTTGACTGCAGGCATTTCAGCACCAAATGGCTATCTTTTGTCCACCAACATTATAGAGCTTCCTGCATGCCTTCCTTATTCACCCATCCCTTCCTCTGGGCAGAGGATACCCACAATCAATACATGTCTGGTTAGCTCAGTTGTTTTCAACCTTCAGAGAATAGACCCCTTTGTGAAACTAAGGAAATCTATGGACACTTTCCCAAAGAGAATTTCGTATAGTATTTTAACTTTATAGAGCTACAAAATTCCATTAATGGGCCTCAGGTTAAGATCTGAGCATATACTGGAAAAGAAGGACTCCAGGTGATTTCTAATGCTGAGTTCATATAAAAAAGACAAAATTAAGAGTACTCATTTTCAAAGTCATTATTATATGCTTAGTGCTGTTTTCACTTCTATGGGGTGATAAGACAAATATGAGATATGGTTTCTAACCTCAAAAAGCTTAAATTATAGACATTATATATCTAATAATATACACGTATATTTATATTTACCCACAAACAGCTTTTTAACTCGCTAACAGCAGAGGCTATGTTCTGAGGAATATTCAGGAGAACACCAACACCCTCAATTAGTCCCCTGTAAGTCCATGTCTGAAAAGAAAGAGGCACCTACCTGGTCAGGGTTCCCATGAGGGACTCACCTCCCATCCATTTCTGTTTCAACATGATATAAGACATGAATCAGAGTAAGTTCTGCTGATACAGTGCCCAGCCCATGTCACTCACAGAATGGTAAGTGAGATCCTTTGGAGGACACCTGAAGCTTGGTCCAAACTTAATGAAACCATGCAGCTCTTATAAAGTGAGTTGGCCCAAAGTAAAGCCCTCCATAAATATCTTTGTAAGCCACACTTTTATTGACACCAATTTTAATAAAGTTTTCCCTCACCATAGGAGTCTGCTTATTATATATATATATATATATATAATAAGCACACATATATATTTATATTACTTATAGAGTGCTTACTATGATCCAAACTGTTTTCTAGGAGCTGAGAATGCAGAAATAAGCAAGATACCCCCCAAAATCTGTCCCTGTGGAGAATACAACATCCTAGTGTGGAAGACAGCAATACACATGTTAACCATAAATAAATAATACAATGCACACACGTGCACAGATTTAATGGGGTACAAAGGCAATCAAGGTGGTCTATGATGAACTGATATTTAAACAGAAATTTGGGTAATGTGAGGGAGGCACCACAGGAAGTTCTGGGAGAAAGGCTCAGGCAGACAGAACAGCAAGGATGAAGACCCTGAGAGGAACCACCAGCATCTTTAGGAAACAGCAAGAAAGGACAGTGTGGCTGGTTCAGGCTGAATGGAACTGCAGCCAGGGTTATGATTATGCCTCTCATGACTTACACGGAGTTATGATTTTATTCTGAGTATGATGAGGAGGGGATCTTTTTAGGGAGGCCTTTCCTGCTGAGGAAGTATTTTGAATGTTTACACTATATGAACGATATAAAGACTGAAGAGCAGGCCTTACCTGTTTCTTCCCAATAAAATATATATATATATATATATATATATATATATATATATATATATATAATAGTGCTTAGGGTTATGTAAACCCCTTTTGCTTCCCCAGAACTTACCTCTGTATCTATTTCTGTTTGTCTGTCTATCTATCTATCTATCTATCTATCTATCTATCTATCTATCATTATTTGCATTTTACTTATTCATCTTGCTCACATTTCAAGAGCATCACATTCACTGTCGTGTAGAAGATGTACTCTAAGAATGGACACAATGGAGGAGTGATGGGGATGGGAGGAGTGAAGACCAGTTAGGAGGTGTTTACAAAGTACAGTAGGAAATGATGGCTTGGGTTAGGGGCATGGATGATAGTAGAGTTGATGAAATAAGCTTTTTAGCGTGAGACACAGGGAAGCAGAATGGACAGAGATGCTAGGAGAGGTAAAAGGATTGTAGTGGGTGAAATTATTCCCGATATGCCTATAAAACAACAAAATCTAGATGAAGAATATGTAGCTGGATGAATAAGCTTAGGGGAGAGTTCTAGGCAGGTGACATAGATTTGGTTGTCTTCATCATAAAGATTGATTTTAAAGTAGAATAGTATTTCCTAGAGTCAGAGTGGTTAGAAACTATATCCTAGGACTAAGCCTTAGACTTTCAGTGCTTGGGAGGAAGAGTGGGGAATTTCAACAAAGGCAGTTGAGAAAAAGGTGCCAATGACTTAAAAGGAAACCCAGTGTATGTAATCTCTCCTGGAAGTCAAGTATAAAAATGTTTTTTAAGAAAGAGGAAGTAATTTATGTCAAAAGCTGCTGAGAGGTCAAGTAAGATGATACTGTAAGATGACTTAAGTTAAAATTTTCCATTGGGTTTGGCAATATTGAATTCTCTGGTATGAGAGAGTTGTTGGGCAGAGATAGAGCCTTAATGCTATATATATTAGTCTTCTTTGCTATGATAAGAAATGAACATAACCTTGTGGCTTAAAATGAGACAACTTATTAACTTATAGTTCTAGAGGTCAGAAGTTTAAAATGTGTCTTATGAAATAACAGCAAGGTATCAACAGAACTGCATTCCTTCTGGAGACTCTAGAAGGGAATCTGTTTCCTTGTCTTTTCCACCTTTAGTCTGCCTACATTCCTTGATTCATGGCCTCTTTCTCCTTCAAATTTGTTGTAAAATCTTCTCTGGCAATTCTCTGCTCCATACCAGGTGCACATTAGAAAGAGAAAACATGATGGCCCACAATAACCAGAAAATGGTAATGATAAAAAACTTACCACGTGGCTCTGGCAAGGGTGGAGATACACTGGTTAAGGCAATGAATAGATGCTTCAATATTGTACCACTGGAAAGACCTTTTTTCAGAGCATAGTTCTGAAGCTCCTGAGCAAGAATAAAAATGTAATAATTTGCAGCACAGATATTTACTTGGATATTTTTTTCAGGTTAATCACTACAGTGCTATTTATGGATTGTCCTCTTGGTTAAAACACTTTTCTAGCTATTCCTTTATTCATTCCATTCACTTCTTACTCTAAGATGGGCTAGACTCCCCAAAGGCATTCACCTAGGAAACAAGGAGAAACTAAATGAATATTTAAAGCTCACCAATGAAACTAGAAGCTAACCTGGAAGTAAGAAGCAGAATTAGCTGAGTAAGGACAATAAAGGCATCTTACCCCTCAGGAAGTCTTAAGGCAAATAGAGGAGATTCTGATAATGAGCTGCCAAGGATTACCAACAACCCCTTTAAGATTTTATTTAACTAGAACCAAGCATGCACAGTGCCTACTTTCTTCAGCTCTTGAGAACAGAAACCAAAATGGTGAAAGTATATCTTCTATTTTTTTTATCTCAATTCAGAGAACTTTCAATGTGTGCTGAAAAGTAGCTTGCTTCTACTAGTATAATTCCATTATCTCAATATCCAGTGAATATCTATAGCCTCCTTTTCAAATAGGAGAATAACAGTAAAAAAAAAATACAACCAACTTCAAAATCAAGGTAAAAAATTGTAATGATCAAAAAATATATCCTGTCTTTTAAGAAGTTGCTCAGAATTGTATAGTTGAAATCATTCGGTGTCCCAGAAGGTTTACTAATGGATCTCCTCCCCTCCTGTGTGATGTAATTAATCCTCACTTCCATGGCAACCATGTGTAATACTACCAACAGCAAGAATGACATAATGCTGGAGAATAAGAAGGATGGAGAAACTCATAACTCAAGATCCAAAACCCCTCGAAATTCCAAAAGAAAAAAAATCAAATCTAAGTTCATAGAAAAGAGCTAAAATCCTGTGATCTCAGAACAGAAATGAAAATATCCAAGAGTTGCCCAGGGGGTGGGTGGGTGGGAGAGCCTATGAGATTCAACTGGTCATCATCATCCTCTTCCTGATTAGAGGGCAGCACAGAAGAGCCCCCATTGTGCCTCTCATTTTTACACAACCCAGACACTGACTGACAGCTGTGAAATCCTGTCCTTACCTTGGACAAGGAGCTGCTGACAGGCTTTTGACCAGCCCCGACATCTCTTTCTCTGGTCTCTTCATCTTCTCTGCCTACAGAGCAATCTTGTGGATAAATGGGAATTTGAGTTTGTCCAAATCCTCCTATTCCCTTTCACCTCCAGATTCTTTTGTTACCAGCAAGTAGAATATTTCTGCAGGGCCTTATCTGATCGTTTTGATGGTGATTCCACTTGCCCCAAAACTACACACATGGATTCCTAGCTTTCTGATACTTTATGTCTAGTATGTTTAATCCTAAGCTCTGCCTTTATTCCTCTCTCCCAATCCAATGGACATGTTCATTTACACAGAGGTACTTGCTTTGCCAACTTCCTCCTAAATTTCACCAACTTTTTCAATCTATCACCGTTCTTACTTACTAACTAGCTTCATGCTGTTTCTATCTCCTTCACATATTTGCTAGATTCATCCATTTTCTCTAAAATTTTATACTACAGCAAAGCTAAAGCAAAGTGAGGAAGGAGTGTGAATAAAGGTTTGTTCAAAGTGGGGATCCTGTTTTTATGTTCAGTGCTTCTACACTGAGTTCCAAGTATATATTCACAGTGGACTGACAACTAAAAGTGCTCCATATGCTTGCTACTAAAGAGAATCTTCATTAACACAAAAATCTATAAGCATGTTGCTTCACACCCCATCCATCCACTCAAAGAATCAGTCATTTAATTATGAGCATTTAAAACAGAATGAAAACCTGATAATAGATAACAGGCCTCCACCAGGTGCAAGATATCCTGGCCATTGCTTAAAAATGCTGTTTTTGCTGTTACCTTAAGAACATATGGCCATAACAGACAATAATGTGCTAACATTTCCTTTTTTCATCTATTTCAGGCTTGACAGTAAATATTCTTTTGTAGCAATGATTGGCAGAGATATTAAAATACTTAACCTATCAAATAGTATTTAATAAAAGCCTTTTGTCTCTAATCGGCTTAGGGAGTGTAGTTTAAGGCTTATATGTAAGAACATTTTAATTAATATGCATACTTTTACTGACATATTTTAAAATACTTTGCTAACCTAATAATGTCAGAGTTAGTAGCATGAAAATATTATGATGATCACAGGAATTGTAAATCTGGCAAAAAAAAAAGGTGCTTAAGAAGTACTTACTGAGTGATATTTGACAGTTGGAATATTGAGTGCATGTTCAATGGAAATGACACTTAATCGTGATGGCTTTTTTTTGAGGTGGTAACTCCTAGAGCATGGTGCAGATAGCTCAAGACATCCCCAGATACCAGTCGCCAGGAAGAGAACCATCTTGGAATCAAATTCTACTTTCATAAATATCCTTTCACATCTGCTAAGTTCCTCTTGGGACTAAAAAGTTGAAAGGGATAGATTATCAGGAAGAAAGATGCTGGAACTTGATTTCTAAAAGTCAGATTGGGGTGAATGGAAGCAAAATGTCTTAGTTCTTTGTCTAAATTGCAGAAATTATAATCTTGGATATTTTCTACACGTTAACATTTTATTTCATGAAAATAATTTACTTCAGTACTAGGAAATCCTCGATTCTGGCTCCATTTCTGCCATTATTTCCTATGTGGTTTTGGAAAAGTTAATAGACCTCTCTGGGTATTGGTCCCTTAAAATGGGTGTGTTAGCCTGGTAGGTGGGCTCAGCGGTTGAACATCAACCTATGAACCAGTGAGTCTCAGTTTCATTCTTGGTCAAAGCATATGCTCTGATTGTGGGCTCAACCCCCAGTAGGGGGCATGCAGGAAGCAGCTGATCAATGATTCTCTTATCATTGATATTTCCACTTATTTCTCTCCCTTCCTCTCTGAAATAAATAAAAACAAAATAAGTGTGTTAGTTCTTAATTTTCAGCCATGTTATTAGGAGAAAATAAAATATGTACAACATGAAGTTGTATCAGTAATACTTAAGGATCTATGCCAAATTGTTGTCAACTTGAAATCACTATCACCCCTTCACCATTCTGCTCTGTGTAGCAAGGGATAAGCCTGGAAACCCTTTTTGCATGCGATACCAGGTGACAATTAATCAGTAAGAGTCATTCTCATAAGCTATTAAAGGAAGAGAAGAATCCATTTGTCTCAAGGAAGATGTATAGCTGTGTGGAAAGATTGCAGACACAGGGTTAACAGCAACTGCTGGACAAACACCTAGGAACAACACACTTCATACTACAAGTTGCTGAGATCCCAATGTGGCAGCTCCTAGAGACTTGAGATTTGCTCCAGCTTCTGGGCCAGATCCCTGGAATCCCCCTTTTCCAGCAGAACTTTTCTAATTTTTACTGTCCTACCCTTTCCTACAGCGAGCAGTCTATGCTCTAAAATCTTCCTCCTTGGAATGCCTTGATGGACGTCTGTGCTCCTGAGGCACTTATGACTGATACATGAGCATAAAATTCCTGCTTCCTTCCAAATCATGCCAACAAACCCTAAGAATCAAAATTCTGAGTGACTTCTGTTTCAGGCTGCAGAGTGGAATAGTAGCCTGAAATAAACAAACATTACAAGGCATCTATACTGTTTTTAAATGTTTGACTTACTGACAAGAAACTAATGGAAATTCCCCCAAACTAAAAGAAAACAGAACAGTGTCCAACAAAGATAATGAGGCAAAGGCGATATTTAAAAAGAGAATCATTGATTATTTCTTGGAATTTATGAAAAATTAGTCCTCAGATTTTAAGAAGTGCCTGAAAAATGTCACACAGGACAAAGGGCAGACATCTAGCCACTTGTATGACACCACATACATTTATACAAAAAGAAGATCCAAGACACAACAAAATTAATAAGACGGTTCCCCAAAAAGAAATTACTGTTAGACTGATAACTGATATTTCAATAGCAGCAACGAAGCCAGGAGATGATAGAATAATAGCTTCCAAGTATTGAACAAAAAAACCTGTCAACCTATTTACTCATTGAAAGCATATAAAGACATTTTCAGACACAGGAAAACAGATTTGATCACTCACCAACCCTCCTGGTAAAGGGGAATGCTGGAGCTTAATTCAAAAAGATCTCAGAAGGGAGAGCTGAGATGTCAAAAGCAGTAGCAAGCAATTTGTTCAATATATGGTCATTAGAAAAAGAATAAATTAAAATACTGGATGAAAATAGAATGTAAGTTGGGAGAGGCATTCTAAAGCTTCCTTGGATTGCTGGTGGACAGAGACTAGACAATGACATATTAGCCACTGCCAAGTTATAAGCATGTTATAATGTCTAAAATAACCACATTGACCTAGAGTGTATGACTTCTGCATTAGCAGGAAGAGGGAAAACTGATGAGAATTTGAGTCCATGGTCAGAGGCTGTCTAAGGTGTAGAGAAAAGCATGGGAACAGGCCCTGGTGTGGGTTGGATGCAAATCTATGAATATAGGAAGGCCTTTTGTGCAGGATTAAGTTTCCTACCCCTATAAATATTTGTAACTAAAGGCCCAGTGCACAAAATTTGTGCCTGGGGGCAGGGGTGTACCTCAGCCTAGCCTGTACCCTCTCCAATCTGGGACCCCTCTAAGAATGTCGGACTGCTCATTCAGGCCCCATCCTCCTAGGATGGGGCCTGAACGGGCAGTCGGCCAGCCTTCTCACAATTCAGGACTGCTGGCTCCAAACTGCTCGCCTCCTTGATTGCCCCTAATGGCTTCTGCCTTAATCACCCCCTAACCACTACCCTGCCAGCCTAATTGATGTCTAACTGCTCCCCTGCCAGCCTGTTTGCCAACTTCCCTTATCTGCCAGCCTGGTCACCTCTAACTGCCCTCCCCTGCAGGCTTGATCACCCCCAATTGCCCTTCCTTTCAGGCCTAGTCCCTCACAACTGCCCTCCCCTGCTGGCCTGATCGCCCGCAACTGCTTTCCCTTGCAGGCGTGGAACCTCCCAATGGCCCTCCCCTGCTGGCCATCTTGTGTCCATATGGGGACAGTAATATTGTGTGTTGGAATGATGGTCAATCTGTGTATTACTCTTTAATTAAATAGGATAGAGGCCTGGTGCATGGGTGGGGGCCAGCTGGTTTGCCCTGAAGGGAGTTTCCTTGGGGCATGGGGCAGCCTGTGTGAGGGGCCTGTTGTGGTTTACAGGCCAGCCACGCTCCCCAGCAACCTAAGCAGAAGCCCTGGGATCTAGGATTAATTTATGTTCTACAATTGAAACTTTGTAGCCTGGGGTGGAGCCAAACCTTCTGCTTGCTCTGTGACAACAGCCATTTCTGTTACCTTCAATAATTGAAACTTTGTAGCCTAGGGTGGAGGCCTAAGCCAACCAGGGCTGCAAAAACTTGGCTTCCTCCATCGCCCGGGCAACCCTAGCCTCTGCTCTATCCAGCTCTGTGGCTGCTGCCATTTCTGTTGGGATTATGTATCTTCTATAATTGAAACTTTGTAGCATTGAGTGGAGACCTAGGCCTTCAACAACAGATGGAAAGCTTGGCTTCCTCTGTTGCCAGAAAAATACAAGCCTCCCTCCTGATCTCAGTGCAGCAGCCATCTTGGTTGGGGTTCATTTGCATAATTTTCTCCTGATTGGCTGGTGTGCGTGGTTTGATCGGAGGTACAGTCAATTTGCATATTACTCTTTTATTATTATGATATTTTCAAAGGCACAAATCTCTTAAATTATGCAATAATTCCTAATTGGGCTATTCCAGTGAATTGTGTAGTCCAAGCCTATCAAACTCAAAGGCTAACATGGGCCAAAAAAAAACACAAAAAAACACAAGGTTTAAGTTTATGTAGGCTGCAAAAAACAAAAGCTTCAATTTTCATAAAAACATAGGTTTATTTCAATAGAGACATGTTTAATACAAAAGGCTGAAATAAGGGAGTAATTTTTAACATAAAATAATAGAACATTTTAATAAAAATTGATACTTTTTCTTGAACATTAACTCACCAGACACTGAATAACTGCACAAATTAATAAGCTTAATGCAAATAAACCTATTTTTCTTATTCTTTGAAAGCAAAATATTTTCTGTTGCTCACACAAAACAAGTCAGTCCAAGACTAATGACGTGGCAACTGGCTGCTAAAACATTTGCTGCTAGTATTAGTGGGGGGAAACAGTGCGCCTGCACATAAGGCACATAAGGAAAATGAATGCAACATAATTATAGTAATCAATCATTACGAACGTGCCATGATTGTTATCTAGTTCATTATTAATAATTATGTATAACATAATATTTAAAAATTAAGTTATGAAATTTTTATTAAGACATTTTTTACATACCGTTATATTGGCTGGGCCATAAAAATATTCATTATGAGCCACATGTGGCCCGTGGGCCACAAGTTTGACATGCTTGATGTAGTCAGATGTGGGGCAGTTAGCAGTATGGTAAGGTCAGAAAACATGAGAGAGAAAAATGTGAAGTTACTGAAGTACTGATTTTAAAGGTATAAACAAAGAGAACTAATGATTAAGTAATCCATTTTGTTCATCCCTTTGTTTAAACAAGAGCCCTGTTTCCTAAGGTTTATCCCACAGGTTACTATTGAATAATACTATATTGCGATTATAGATGAATTGGGTGATATGTTCCCTTTTCTAATCCTGATAGCTGTTCCTGTTGAGGAGGTTCTTAGAGTTTTCTGGCAATTAAGAAAAGGCTCTTGATTATAAAGTGTTCTCTTGAGATGATCAAATTGTCTGCCTTCCATGATATGCAATGTAGCAATTGAGCCCATTTTGGTATTTATATCCTGATGCTTACTGTTTATGTGTTTATATATAATTGAAGTTTCAGGGTTGGGTTTTAATGTCCCCAGGATTGATTGATTTACTTTCTGGTTAATGTCAGCATGGGTATTCGGCACATAAACGGATAGAACAGCCTACTGGCCAGGGGAGGTGTGAAGTGCAAGTCCTAATTCTTAACTGAGATTTCCCCCACTGAGAGATTTAACCAAATGTTCAGCTCTTTCCCAAGATGCCTAATGACTCAAGATGGAGACTTTGCTAACATAGGTACTACTCCCCACCCCCTCCCCCAATTTCCTGCTCCCTTCAATTCTAGTAAGTTAATTTGAGCCATCTTGTCTCTTTCACTTAGAGCCTCTCTAGGAGAGGAAGGCAGCTAGCTGCTAAGTCATTTTTCTGGGACCTCTTCTTTGGCATCATCTTCAGAACTGCCTACTCTATGAGAAGATGAAAGGAAAGACATAAAAAAGAGAGCATCCCTTCTTTCTATCACCTGAAACAGAGGTGAACCTCAAGTTACAACTATTTTTTTTCTGAACTCTGCCCTGAATGTCACCAGGATTTGGGGGCTGAGGTGGGGGATAGTTGTGGGCTTGGCTAGTTAGTTTCATTTAGGGCAGATACTGTTAGTCAATCCACAAGAAAAAGAATACATGTCTCTCTGAATAGAACAGAGCCTGAGACATTGCCCCAGACCCATGTATATGATTCACACTTATTCTGTGCATTCCTCTTATTCTAGTCATCAGCTGTTTCCATATTGCCAATCTATGGCTCCTATTTTGCACTCACATTACTTAACTCTCAGAGGCATTCATCACAGTAGATCTCTCTGTCTTTGAAACTCTGCTTTTTGGGCTCTATTGAAAGCACATCTCTAAATGTCTATGTGTTATTGCTGTTATTGGCCCATCTCTGAGTCGACTTGTCCAGACGTGGACATGTGATACTCACTGCCACACCTTACCTGGCATGCTCCTCCTTAGGAAATGGAATCGCCATCCTCCAATTGCTCAAGATGGAAACCAGCATTGACCTTGCTGCCTCCCTCCATCCACCACCATTATATTCAATATATTAGCTAATCTTGTCCCTTTCACCTAAATAATATGGAACAAACCTGTTCACTTTCTAGTTCCACTGCTAATACCTGGGTGTCCACCTTTGCTTTTATGACACAATACCTCCACACTGACCTTCTTACTTCCATTCTCAGTTTTCTCCATACAGCAAAAAACAAAACCAAAAAACAGAACAAAACAAAACAAACAAACAAACAAAAAAACAATTGTCCCTGGAACAACATGGGTTTGAACTGCTCCAGGCCACTTTTACACAATTTTTTTTCAACACATACCTATACTGTTCCAAACCATGGTTGCAGAAGGCTGACTGTATGCACTGATCTATACCTTTTTATATGGGGCACTTGAGCATCCACAATTTTGGTAACTATATGGGTCCTGGAACCAATCCCCCATGGACACTAAGGGACAACTAAGTTATTGAGGCATCAAAAATTATATGTGACCTTTTGACTATGAGATATGAGGGGAGGTGTTGTGTCCCTCAACCCATGTTGCTTGAAGGTCAACTGTAAATAGGAAAATAGTCCTCCTCCATACTATTCTACACTTTTAAAAAATGACCAGCTTAAAAATGATCTTTTGGACTGGCCTTCCCTGACTGCCTTATTTAATGTCTCTCCACTTTTCTTTTGAAACATAGATTCCTGTTTCTGTCCTTCGTAGCATATACCATGATTAGTATCTAAATCATTTTTCCTTGTTTATATAAAATCTTGCTGATTAAACTATAGGCTTACAAGGGCAGGGATCATTTTTTTTGTCATTTAATTCCCAGCACCTAACACAGACTGGCATGGGGTAAGCCAGTGGTTGGCAAACTCATTAGGCAACAGAGCCAAATATTTATAGTACAAAGATTGAAATTTCTTTTGAGAGCCAAAATTTTTAAACTCAAACTTCTTCTAATGCCATTTCTTCAAAATAGACTTGCCCAGGCTGTGGTATTTTGTGGAAGAGCCACACTCAAGGGACCAAAGAGCCGCATGTGGCTCACGAACTGCAGTTTGCTGACCACGGGGATAGGCACTTACTGAAGACTACTGTGTACAAGAATGAATGAAGTCTTTATCTCTTAACTCCGGTAGTTTCTCTACGTTTTTGACTGGTCCCAGAGTTCCTCATTAGGGATAGAGTGGGGTATGCTGGGGCCAGGGAACATTAAAGGTGAAGAGAAAGCCTTTAGCAGCCCTACCTTTAAAATCTGTGGCTGACAGTATATGCTTTGATATTTTGAGGTGCTCTTTTGTATAGAAAGTTATAAGTGAGAACATTTCAGGGAGAGTGCCGGTATCTTGAAATATCTATGGGGCTTTTAATTGTTACATCAAAAACATGACATGTTAGTGACTGACTTATGTTGAAAAAGAGGCAGAGTCATGGTAATACCATTGCAACTAGCTAGTTATTAATGGTAAGAAAGGAGCAAAGATAGAAGGCCAGGCATTAGAGGCATGTCACTTGGAAAGCTTCACCAGGAAGCTGCAACTTTTCACTACCCAGGGAACCATTGGCCTACTCCCTGAAAAACTCTGGGGGAAGAGTTCCAACAACTGGAAGATAGAGGCATGCCCAGGTAAAGTTGGAGTGCCATGGGGTATTAGTCATACCTGGGAACAAAGATCATTGGGAAGAATGGGCATGGTCACTGCAAGCATGCAAAAATTTGGGAACGCATAATCCCCTAAACAAAAGAGTTCTCTTGGCTCTCTTATGCTCTTGGCTTGCTCTAGGCTTCCTTGCATTTGCTCATGTTTCCCTGCAGACCCCACATGCAATGGACTGATGGGTTGGGAAAACACAAATTAAGCTGGCCTGATGCTAGATTGGGCTATGCAGACATAAAATGGAAACTCTGGATACTGGCTCTGATTTTAGCTCTACGAAAGCCCCAGCTACACTTCTTCTATGGAGGGACAAAGGGAAATAGAACTTTGGAAACTCCTCCCATGCAAGAGTCTCAGAAAATTTTTTCTCAGATATCACAAGAAATATACCCCCACTAACAACTGGGGAGACAAGACACTTCCCCCTCTGTTAGCAAAGTGGCATGTATTTCGTTAAAGAAGAGGTGATGTTTGTTTTGATTTGTACGGTGGCTCAAGGATGAATGCTCTTTGGCAGAACTATTTCCAGGCTCACACTTGCCTCTGTTACCACTATTCTTAGATCTTAACTAGGTAACTGGCTACTCATATAACCAAAGATAGTTCTAAAAAGCCAATGAAGAAGGGTGGCAAAGGCTGCAATGAAGAGGGAATGAAGACATCACCTCAGAGATAACTAGATGGAAGAAATGTAGTCAAAGGAAAAAGGAGTCAGTTAAAAAACAGTTTCTTTCTATCTCTGTGAACTGTGTGAAAGGCCAGTTACCCCCATTCTCTTCATTGCAGGGCTAGCATTGACCCTGAGAGAGATACTTGATAATATCCAATGGAGGATTCCTACTGATGGACAAAGAGACTTGTAATGGGGTTCATTAGTGTATGTACATGAAAAGTGAATCCAGGAATGTGGAACTCCATCAGTATTCTTTGGTGGCTGCCATAGAAACTAACATTTTAACAGTAAAATAGTAATCAGGAGTCCTCTTATTATGAGAGCAAAATAAAAAACTCATAAAGGCAGGGGGATTTCATTTCCCTTAATTAATAGGAACAGATTTTACCAACGAAAATTCAGATTTGAAAACTGAAAACAAAACAAAAACTTTTGTGCTCTCCCTATCTTTCCTTCTCTCCCCACTTCCCCAGCCCAAATTTGGAAACTAAAAAGTGCATTATTTCAAAGAGGTATTCTGGAGAGCCTGCCTAGCATGAATTGGTTGGGAATAAAGCATGTGTGTTTTTGGTGTCTCTCTGAAAACACATCTAGGAACTCATAAGAGCCACATTATTGAGGTAAGAAGAAATTTTTTGACCTTTCAAAAATTTTTGTTTTGTTTTTTTCTTAAGACCACGATAAGGAAGTGAGCCAAATTTCTTGGCAATGGGAAGATTGTCTTAATGCCACAGGCTTGCATTCCCTGAAGGGTAGAGGGCTCTGAGCAAGAAAACTTATCATCAACTTATCCTGCATGTAGGTTCCTCACTTTCACAATTACAAACTTGTCCAGATTTCCACTACCCTTAGGTGTTGTGGAACAGATGGCAATGGTAGCAATTGGAGACATATCCATGTTAACCTCTTAGCTTCAAGGGGCGCCGTGGTCCAAGTCCAAGAATACTAGGAACAGGGCTTTGAAATCCAAAGATACAGAGAACTGGATGAGAAATATGAGTGTCACCCTAGAAGGAAGAAGTAATTTGGGACACAAAAAGCAAACTCAGATTGCTCACTACAGTGTGCTTATCTCTAAAACAGAGCTGGGAGGTTGGTACTTATGTCTTAATATGAATTCGTGCACGAGTGGGGTCCCTCGGGGTGACCTGTGGGAATCGTACCCCAGCTCCCACCCCCAGCTTTGCAGTCTCACAGCCTCACCTAGCACTCCGCCTTGGCCTGGTGCTGCCTTCTCACCTTCTCCACCATCCTGCCTGTGGGGCAATCTATTGGGGCCAGGCCCCCCACCCTGCTCCCTTAATGCCTGGGAGCCCAGCGGCAGACCCACCCCCCACCGCCTCTGCTGGTCACCACCTTCATAGCAATTGGCGGGGCTATCAGGCTCCCACTCACACCTGCCTTAGCCTGGTGCCACCTGCTCACCTGCTCTACCATCCTGCTATGGTGCCACTCTTGTCGAGGCCCACTGGGGCTGGCAGTGCCTCCACTACCACTGACTGCCAGCGCTGAGTCATGGATGCCCACCATGTTCTGTGCTGCCCCCTGATGGCCAGCACACATCATAGCCAGTGGTCAAACTCCTGGTTGGACAATTTGCATAACTGCTTTTTTTTTTATATATAGGATGTCTTTCCTTGACATTTGCTTGTGTTTTTCTCAGTATAATCTCTTTCTTCTTTACCTTACCGCCATATTTTATGACCACTCCTTGTCAGTTATATTTGCAACATGTTCTTCTTTTATCTGTCACTTAAATGAGAAATTCTGAATTGGAATTAATTTTGCTCTCCAGGGGACACTTGGTGATATCTGGAGATAGTTTTGATTGTCACACCTGAGGGTGAGAGGGTGTTTCTGGCATCTAATAAGTAGAAGCTAAGGATGCTCTAAGCATCCTACAATGCACAGGTAGCTCCCACAACAAAGAGTTATCTATTCTACAACATCAGTAGTGTGGAAGTTGAGAAACTCTGGCTTAACTGTTGCTGTTCCACAGTGTTTACTTTGAGATCCTTTGTTCTTAACTAATACACTCTCTTAGGGTCCTCTCATCTACTGCCATGAAAAAAAAGTCATATCCATATTCTATTGGCTCCCAAATCTCTACCTTCAGCTAAATTTATCTTCTGAACACCAAACTCCTACTATTCTACTTGGAATCTTCAGTTTTATAGCCTATAGATAGCCTTTGGTTTTATTTATTCCAGCAAGAAAAAAAAGGATTCATGATTGAAAAATTAATCTGTAATATATAGTGATCTATTTCTAATAAAGGGGAATTACAATTAACTTTTGTTTTGAAAGAACAAAACACAACTTAGTGAGACTCTATGAGATAATAAGACACAGTTTTAGATGTCACAAAAGCTGTTGAAGAGAAATCCCTGAGTCTTTTCGGTCAGAGAGATTTTACCTAGTGAGTGAAAGAGAAGTTGGTCTTTACATTAAACAAGACCTTGTTTTCTTTCATTGTGGACTCCCAAGTACTCAACCCAGCCACCTGTTGTTGTCTATCACTTCCATTATAATGCTTTAAAACTAGACTAGTTATAGTTCTGTAAGGCTACACATAAGTTCAAATTATTTTTTGGGTTCCAGGACCATATCTTACATACCTTTTAATTGCCTGGAGTGCTGAAGCATAACCGCTTTTCATGAGATATGGGATAGATATTGAAGGGATACATTTCCCAAGCAAACTTCTCTTTTTTCTTTACATATAGGTCCCTCTCTCAGCCATTTCCTCCTCTAGTGTTAAGACCCATATGGTGAGTTCATGTGGCCCTCATATAGCCTGACATATAGACTAACTCTGAATCAACCAATTATTTACATTTGAGGAAACTCACCAGTGAGCACCTGTCATTTGAGCACATCAGTGGGTGAGTCCCTGTTGGAACTCCCTGGTGGGTCAGCAAGGGAAAGCTGGAAGCAGGAAGGAGAAAGGGTGGAAACTGGTCCATCATGGAATCGTCATGTGGGGAGTTTGGAATTTTGCCCCAGAGCTTATGCTTACAGGATGCTTTCCTAAAATACTGTTATCTCCCAGGGAAACCAGCTGTCTACACATTCTGAGTCCTTTATTCACATTATGGTAAGATATTTGACAGGAAAGGATGGTGGCCTGAAAGATGGTGGCTCTAAAGGAAGAACAGATTCCCAAACTTCCCAAACTTCCTCTTTCTTGAAAAGAACAGTCTTCTCCCTCCATCTTGGAGCAGCTTTCTAAAGCGCTGCCCATCTGTCTATGTCTTAAAAACAAGTCTCCATGCATGCTATGTGCAGCCAGGCACAGAAGCACAGAGTAAGGTCGAATGACAGATTAATACAGGGGAGGCATATCAGTAGATATCTAGTAAAACCTGGGGGGTTTCCACCTGGCCAATTTCAGAATGGAGGGCCAGAGGCCAGTGGGTCCCAAGATTAACAAAGAACAGCCTTTACTGGCTACATATCTTCCAGCTGTTGCAGAGTTGTTGACTCCTGAACGGTGACACCCCTTTAAAGTCTGCAATTTAGTTGCTATGACAAGGGCCCCAAAGGGATGTTCCCAGGAGTCACATTCTCTTGCAAGTTTTTGTGACCCACAATACCCATTTTCCAGAATGTTAGGAGAAGAAATCCATAGCCATGACAAAGGGTAAATATGACTGGCCTGAAATGGGACTGACTCTGTGACCCTGTTACTATGGACACAGCTGATGCATGGCTGCACATGCCATTTGAATTTGGACTGCAGCTGTCTCCTCATACCAGGACACCGGATTATCTTCCCCATCTATGCAGAAGAGCCCATTCTATTGTTTCATTGATTCATTCACTAATGCTACAGATACTAAGTTGTCAGGGTAGGTTAAGCACCATGCTAGGCACTGGAGATGAAATGGTGATAGTCTTAAGCTTCTTTGAATTGTTTCCATTTAAAGTTTGTCCAATATTAGGTGAATGCAGTTATGTAATGCTGTGAGGGGGATGAACACTGGGAGGTCCAATCATGCCAGGGAAGGGCACCTGCTGGATGTTTCAGATTCTGTCCCAAAGTCAGTGATATGTATGCTTATCCTTGTAAGGTGAGAAGAAGGTGGTGAGACCTGAGAGAGGGGAGGGATAAGTGTCTATGTATCAGTGGTGAGAGAGGATACTATGACTGGAGTGCAGAGTAATCAGGAGGTAAGGGTGGAGTGAAGCCTGTAGGTGGGGTGTGGGCATGAAAGTAAGACAGGACAGTTTACTAGTTCAATAGGGACTCTGTAAACCATATTAAAGGCTTAATTCTACTTTGCAACATAAAGGTTCAAATGAAGAAAATCAGTCAAAGAGCATTTATAAATCTGAGTTGGGAGGATGTCCTGAAAAAGTAAAGGAGAACTTTGACCTCAGAGTATAATTTAATTCAGAATAGAAGAAGAAAAATTACATGAATTTCACAGGGTAAAAAATAAAACTGAATATGATTAAGCACTGCAGAGTCTTTGTAGAGCAAAGGAGTTGTGGGAAGAACATGAGAATAAGCATCTCATATGAAGGAAGACAGGGTGTGATGTGGGTATAATGTGGATGTAACATGAGCCTCAGAGGTAGCCAAAAGGGCTGGGCACTCAGCTCCTAGAGGCAGGATAGTTTCTTTGATGAGAGTCTTTATCTGCAGTAAAAGGTTGTGAACATTACCACAGACTCTCTGGGTTCCTTTAAACATTCAGCAGCAGCAACAGCAGTTTGTAATACCTACACTCCCAGCTCTAAACACAGTATAAAATAATGGCTGTTGTCTGATTCACAAATGGGACAAACACAAATAAAAACATTTGTGAAGAAAATAGTCTTTCTTGAGTCCATCTACTGCTCTCATCATTAGTAGACTACATAATTATACATGTTATCTCCCATTCAATAGATTGTGTTTTATTATTTTGTCTTGAGATTTTACAGTTTGTGGAACCAAGACCTCTGTGCTTGCTACAGGGACACAGTTGAAAGCACTGCCTATCATGACTTAATGTCCCTAAATAAAATACAATGATAGAAATGTATTTGAGGCTTAATTAGGGGTAGAAAAAAATTAATTTCCCTTACAAAAAAAGAACTGTGTACATTCCGTCTCTCTCTTTTACTTGGGCTATTGGGGAAGGTATTGCTAAATTTTAATCTCAATAATAGTGGACTAGCAGGTCTCTGGTTGGTGTATTTGGGTTTCAGTGCTCTCCTGGGTCTTGATTTTCTTAAATATCTTCTTATGTTAATGTATGTGCTTTTGATTGTAAGGTGTCTCAAAGTCACGGTGGATGGGAAAGAAGAATTAAAGAACTGAAGGGTGAAAAAAAAAAGGAATTCTAATGAAAGAAATATAATAAAACACAATGATTAAAGAGAAGACTGGTTTGAGTTGAAAGGAGGGAGTCTGAAGATACTGTGGAAACTGAAAGAGAGATGGGATTAGAGAAGGAGTATAGGCAGGGGACAGAGGCAACAGGGAGCCACAAACGGTTGTGGAGCAGGGAGTAGCAACGTGAAACTTATTTAGGAGGTTGTTCAAATTACAATGTTGAGTCTGTACCAAAATAGGGGAAAACTATGGAGGTGCTGCTGGGGAAGATTAAAGAATAGACAATTATGAGAAGAATTTGAAGGAGAAAGTGAACCACATTCAGATATGAGAAGTAAAGGAATGAATTAGTGATTATAAAAGGTATCTAAGGCTGTTATTGCCAATGAGTTAAAATATATTTCAAAGAGAAAGGGAAAGGGAGAGATAGAAACA
This sequence comes from Antrozous pallidus, assembly GCA_027563665.1. Classification (NCBI taxonomy): domain Eukaryota; kingdom Metazoa; phylum Chordata; class Mammalia; order Chiroptera; family Vespertilionidae; genus Antrozous; species Antrozous pallidus. The sequence continues at coordinate 124,287,698 of CM050508.1, read as the reverse complement.
TCAATGATGAGAGAGAATGATTGATTGGCTGCCTCCTGCACACCCCCTACTGGGGATAGGGCTAGCAACCCAGGCATGTGCCCTTGAGCGGAATCGAACCCAGGACCCTTCAGTCCTCAGGCTGATGCTCCATCCACTGAGCCAAATCAATGAGGGCAAGAGAGGGATTTTGATTCTTTGCAGAGGGAGGGAGAGAGAGGAGGAGAGCGGGAAGAAACAGATATACTAATATTCTTGATTGTAGAGTCCTAAGATTCCAGATCTTTCTTTTGTCTTGTACTTACCTGAATAGAATCTAAACGGCCACTTCTTCACCAGGCTGGATGCCATCAAAGCCAAATAGCTTCATAGTAGAGGAATGCTGCTTTGAGATGTTGGCCAAACCACATATTAACCCCGGGGACAACAGTATAGGAAGTGAAACATCACTTAGAAACCCGTCTTAGAAAATTCAGAAAGTTATCATTTAACCACCTGTTCAATCCACACACAAATTCATAAATAAAGGCATGCTTTTCTTCCTTGGCCCAATGGAGCACTTATTTCTCTTTCCACATCAGTAAAGACTATTTGTATATCTTTCAATATTTTATTATAAAAATGTTAAACATGAAGCAGGATTTAAAGAATTTTACAGGGAACACCTATACTACCCACCATTAGGTTCTACTATTACTAGTTCACAGAATTTGCTCTAGCACATATGTATGTATCCATCCATTCATCAACTCATTTTGTTTTGGTGCATTTCAGAGTAAACTGCAAACATTACTACTCATCTGCAGTAAATAAAACTATTGTTTTTTAACTTCTGTTTTTGAATATTTAGCAGGCTGGGCTGTGTCAGCTACTTATGTAGACTATGGAGGTCAAAGAGAAGCCTGAGGCTCTTTCTGTGGTTGGTTTATCTTCCCAATCCCTTCTCCTAGGCATTTGAACATTGACTCTTTAATTAGAGTGGTGCACAGCCTATGAGCTTGAGTTCATAGAAAGTGGAAAAGGGAATTTTTACAACTCCAATTATCTTCTAAACTTTAGCATTAGAGACAAAAAATAAAAAAGATCCCTGCAGGTAGGGCAGGGAAGAGAGAGAGAGAGAGAGAGAGAGAGAGAGAGAGAGAGAGAGAGAGAGAGAGAGAGAGATCCCCAGAGATATAAGCAATTTAACTTATATCTGCATTTCAGGGTTGCCATATGTCAGACTGAAAGCAAAATTGCACCTTTAACAACACAGAAATTATAGAGAATATAGCTAGTTGGAGGCAGGAACTACAGTAAGAGAAGGTGCTAAGGAGCGAGGTAAAAGTATTTAGCTGGCAAATGAATGGTATTATCGAAACCAGAGCTGTGTTACAAGGATTTACAAAACAACTATTATTGCATGTAGTTTTCAGGCTTAAGGAACATGATCCACAGTATGACAAGCCTGGTAAAATAGCATTCTATTAAGATTGGTTTTGCCTTCATTTTCATGTCTGTTGTATTTACATTTAAGTTTTAATTGATGTTTTGACCATGCATTTGGCCCTGAGGACATTGTGAAGGCTTTCATTTTTAAAATAAATTAAAAAGTGACATATTTAATATACACTAAGCAAAATATCCTTCTTAACATAACCAGAAATGAGATCTTGTTGGTGCAATAAAACATGATTTAAAACTTTCTACCCATGAGCACCATAAAACCGAAGATATTATCCTAGAGACTTGGGGAAAGGATACCAATTTGGGAAGAGGCAATGGAAGAAATTAATTCTCAGATACAAGTGTTGCTTGAACAGGAGAAGAAAGAAGATAGGTGCAAGCATGAAGTAGGTAACATGTAAGTTCATTAGAAACAGCAGTGAATGAGAAAGCCTCTCAATGACCAGTCCAAGAAGGTAGAAGCTGTTTTGTTTATCTTAGTCAACTCAACCTGACAGCTAATTTAATAAGAAAATGAAACAGAGGAAAGAGATCACATTTTAAATGTTACCTGATTTTTAAATTTCCCACTGGAGAAAATTAAGTGCTCTTGTTCCCTCAAAAATCTTAGCGATAAGAATGTGACCATCCTAGCCTATTGATTCAGTCAGTACTTGGAGCCTGTAAGCTGTTGGCTCCCTGGGTTATCTCAGTGATTAAGCCTGGCCTCTTGCACAGAGCCAGGCAAATGCATCCTATTGTTAGTTTTGCTTCATATACAGGGAAGCTGTTTATAGCAGCTACTTATCTACTCGTATGTGTTGAGTCAAAGTAAGTGCTCATTATTTTCCACATTGTCACTCATGTAACCTTGTAAGAATTTTCTATGGGCTGGTAAATTTTAGTACTTATCTACCAAGCAATTTTGCAACCAGGGACTCTAAATGGCAATTATTATACTAATGCTTAAATCAATATTTCATGCCTATAGTTCTGTCTCTAATATATCCAAATGGAAGCAGGCATTACACCAAGGACAGGAGAAAAGACATACTTTAGTAAAAAATAATGGGAAGAGAACAGCACTGTCCTTTGAACCGATGCTTTTAAAATGAGATAGTTAAAGAAAAATCTACCAAAATGATGGCTTACTTGACAAGGAAAAAATAGCTTCCTCCATCCTCTCTTTTACACATTCTATTGTTTCAGCCCATGGTGTTTTGTTTACTTTGGAAAGAAATATTTTACCCCTCTGAGATAATTAATTTTTGTCAGCTTCACTGTTTATAAGGGAAACTGAGAAACTGTTAATTGAAATACAAAATGAGTCACTGTTTTCAGCAAATTTTTGGCAGTATTCTAATTTGTGTCAATCCCAGCCTAATTATTAGATTCTTTTGGAAGTAGAAAGCATATTTGATTTTTCTCTTATTGAATTGTTTTTCCTCTTTAAAAAAATATGCTGCCTGGCAAAAGTTATGTAATTTATATCAACATGAGGTGACATACCAGTACATTTGAAATACCACAAGATTTAGTGTGTCATGCTTGACTCTTCACAGTAGCTAAATATTTAGAAAGCTCACAGAATGTGGTCTTCCTCCTCCCCTCATTTCTACCCCCTCACTTCTACTCCCAGCCCAGCCAAAACTGTGGTTCTTTTAAAGACCTTTTAGTAAGTATTAAGCCACAGTATATAGCCCATCACTAATTACATCACTGAAGTAAACTTCTCAGAGTCATCTGGGAGAATTCACTTGGAAATTCAATTGAATGTCACTTGCAAAGGGCAGGCCCCTAGAAGAGGTGACCAGTCATGCATCCCTGAGTTATCTGTTGTGAAAGCATTAATCACTGTGAACTCATTTTCTCCTAATGCAGACACACTGCATTGTTTCACAGGAATTCTGTTCCAAATGATCATTAATGTAGAGAGCTGAAGCTGCTGCCAGTGGACAGTGCTAATAAAATCTGTCAGATCAATGGCTGGTATAATGGGACTGTTAATGGTTGCTAGCAGGAGTTTGATCTTTCCTGGCTGTGGCAGAATGAAGGCAGGTGGAGAGGCAGTGGCTTTGCTGGAAGGACAGCCCCATCTCTCACCTCCTGAGGTGGCCTCTGGGGAAGAAAGCGGCATGTCCAGGGCTCTGAGGCTGGGAGCACAGGCACCAGCTGGGGGCTGAGAAGAGAGTCATGGGGTGACTGTGGGGACAGCTCTGCTACCATAGCCTCCTCCAAAGGGTCAGGGTGCATCCAGGCACCGGGTGCTGTGCGCATCCCAGAACTTTGCCTCTCCTGCTCTACATTGGGTCAGCAATGAGAGAAGAACGGTATCACAGTAAGGACATTCACAACTAACGCTCACTACATGTCTCCTGGGCCAAGAGGCCAGCCTTTCACACACACTTATCTCAGTTCTCAGGGCAGTGCCCCTAACATGTGTGTATTAGTTATTACCCCATTTCACAATTGAGGAAGCAGAAGTTCAGAAACTAGTCCAGGGCCAGATTCAAAAGTCATGCCTTTAAATATCAAGCTCCTTTACTGGAGTGAGAGACACGGAAGCTGTACCCTAAAATCAGACCAAAACAGGAGGCAAGGTGCGACAGTGTACCTGGCAGTCTTTCCATTTGCATATCCAACCAGTCAGGAGGTTTAGGACCAGCTTTGGACAGATTATGAAAAAGCTATGGTTTGTACCAAAGACTATTTTTCTAGGCTTTGCTACTAAAATTTAAGCACCTAGGGCCTTAAAGAGGCCTGCTTGTTGCCACCCAACAGCAGCCTTGACTGGGGCTCCCAGGAGGCCCTCTCCACCCAGTAACACCCTATGCTTACGACTTGTTCCTCCTCATCCCAATACTTGTCTTGTTTCCGTCATCTAAAGGTCTTTTCCAAAATTTATTATTATGTTTTTAACACTAAGTCTATATAATGGCTTGTCTCATAGAGGAGAGAGCACTGGAATAGGTTAGACTTTGTTGCTATCGCAAGTTCAAGTTGTGTCATCTAAAGATCTTGATCTGACTGTACATTAGGTCAGGAAAGGCAAGAGGAAGCTGCTGCCTTCTAGGGCTGCCTTTGAGCACAAGCATAATGGGATGATCAGCAAAGGCCTTCCGGAGCATAGCTGGGCAGGGGAGCATGGTCATGCAGGCACTGTGGCATTCCTAAGCCCCAGGGACTACTATAACCAAGGTGCTGACATATTTGCCTCTGGACTCAGGAATAGGGATGGGATGGAGTTTGCAGGAAAAGACTATGGATGCAAGAGGGGTGAAAGAGGAATGGCAGAAATGTAAAAACTGTAAAATGCTAACACTATTAGATATTCCCAATAAGTACAGAGTATGGCAGAAGGGCAAATTTAATTCTCAAATCAGTTCCCACAACCAAGATGGGAGCAGGCCTCTGTAGTATTTCCACCTGAAAACATCCCTATTGCTAAAGGCTTATTTCCTTGATTTCATTATTTTAAAAACATCCAAAGGGTTTGAAAGATGTGGGAGAAAACAGATGGTTATGAGGGAGAGAGTTAAGCAGAGAAGGAGTGGGGAGGACATAGAGGGTTTTGGAGGGAGTCTCTCACACACCTCACAACACCTGCCCCATCAACAGGAAGGCTACATGGTGCCAAGAGCAATGGGGAATGCAGAGACAGGCTAAGATGTGTTCTCTGGCCCCAAGATCTTGCAAATACACATCACAAGTGCTAGACTGTATGGCACAGAATATAAATGTAGTTAAATTGGATGAGAGCAATTAGCAAAAGGAAAATTCAGAGACACCATCATGGAAAATTGCGTTGGCTGTGAGAACACAGATGAATGTGAATTCAGGGAGAGAAGACACATTTCATACAGTTGATGAATGAATGGGAGTGTGAAAGTGGGAGCAAGCATGCTGGGTACAAAAAAAAGAAGGAAGGAAACAGCTTTGTTTCTATGGAGGAGTACATGTGTGCACACACACACGTGTGTGTGTGCGTACATGCATGTATGTGTATTAGAAGAGGGAAGCAGCAGGCAATAAGCAGGACAAGATTGGGCAACAGCACATTAAAAAGAACCTTGGCAGCCAGACCAAAGGAGTTTGGATCAGTTTGATAAGCAAGAGAGCCACTGGGGGTCCCTGGGTACCTAAGGAGCGTGATCTCAGCCCAGTGTAGAAAGGTTCCCCTGGTAGTTACGGAAAAAGTAGACTGGAGGGGGAAGAGGGAATTAGAAACACTAGGAAGCCAAGGCACTGACATGACTGTGATCTTTTGTCCCGCAGCACACATTCATACTCCCCTTTTCGCTGGTTGAAGTCATCCTCAGGCCACACTGCTATCCGTTGAAGAAGAAAGGACTCACTTTGTTGGCTGCTGCGAGTCTTGCTTACATTAGCAGGTAAGAATTGCAGAGAGAGAAAACCAACTTAAGCTTGTCATTCAAACCTCTGAGGCATATTCCAGAAGTATACTTTTCTGTAAGACTGCCTTTATATTGACTTAATAGGGATTTAGCCATCTTTAAGTTTTCAAGTCAAAAGAATTTTGATTGTTTTTGATACTCATGGACACATCACAGCAAAAGAATACACAGCTGGCACAACACACACAAACATACACATGCATGTCATGAGTTCCTCTCTTTCTCATGAAGAATTAATCATTGCAAAGCTACTACACATGTTACTTTCCCCAAGAAAAGTTAATCTTTGGTTCCACTTGCAATTAAATGTTTGAATAGCTAAATGATCCAAGGCATCTAAATATATTTCTTCTAAAAAGGCATGTGACAGTTGATCATGCTAGGTGTGTTCCATTCCTGTTGCTTGTATCATTATGGGTTTATTTGCATCAACATTTGGCACTAGAGCTCCTAGAGGGCATTTGGGCAATTGCCCAGGGGTTGCAGAACAGCCTCGCTGGAGTCATGCAAGCTCACTTAAGCAGCTGGCCTAGATTTTATCATTCAACCACCTGGCAACACTAATTCTCAGAAATACTGCTCAGTGATTTGTAATAAATGGAAAGTGCTTGGTCTTTCACCCAGTGAGTTGAAACCCCTTTCCATTTTAGAGCCTTCTCATCCACTCCATGCTTTTGCTTTACTGAAAGAGGCATGCCAAGCACAATGCCTGCGTATCAGAAGCTAATCATGATGTTCCTTCTCTAGTCTAGACTCACATATACTATTCATATCTGACAAGTTTGGTAATCCCCCAATTCCTATGTAGGGGAAAGTTTAATGGAACACTGTGCTCTGTCAGAAACAGAAGCCATAAACAGAACACATTCCAGAGGAGCTTTGGTCCCCAATGCCTACTCAATGGGCTTCATGAGCCTTTGTCTTAGAGCAAGTGACCTTTGTGCCAGAACTCAAATGATGGTTCCTTCCTTGCTTTTCTCTCCCTTTTGTGAAGCCTGATCCTCCCACCCTCACACCCTCATTCCCTGAGTACCCCAAATCATCCTTGCTTCTCCTATCTTAAAGAAAGTACTTGCTCAAGTCAACCTACCCCAAGATTCAGGTGATCTACACTGTCCTCCAGCCTGAGGCCTCTGCATTTTAACAAAGGGCATTTTAGAGAATAATGCTTAAGTTGGGGACCTACTGGTAGTTGATGTCGGGGTCCCTGTGCTAAGAAGGATTCTCAGGCCCTACAAAAAGAAAATTGTGTTAGCACTCATGGATATCAGCCTATAGCATGAGAATGGAGAGTAGCAGGATATATGCCATGTATTTGCCAAATCTGCTTTAACTCAAAGGAATAAACCCCTAAAGACAGAATACTTGGAACCTGGGATGAGGTCAGAGTATATATCCATAATGATATGTCTGTTGTATGTGTTGAGAAGAAGTAGCTGGTTTGATTATATACATGCATTTCTATAGTCTGCTTTCCTTGGTTGGTTTGTTTGGTTTGGTGGATTTTAATATTATTTACTCTTTCTTGCTAAGTTTAACTTCTGGAGTTCATATATAAGATAGTATTTATTAATTTTTTCTATTAACTTTTTCTACCTAAGAACTTGGAAGTTGATCACTGATCCTCAGATCTGACCCTTGTTATTTTTCTCCTCTGAAACCAAGAACGCACAAAAGCATCATGGCCACTAGCATTTGGGGGAAAATTGCAGTGGTCATAAAAGATGAGAAACAGTAGTCAAGAGGGCTTGGCTTGTTGGTGCCTGGCATGTGTTCCGACAATGCAGGAAACTGGGTGGTTGGGGAGAAGAGGTGCAACAAGATGAGGGTCAGGTGTGAGTACATCATAGGTCCATTCAGTTGTTCACTGTGCTGAGTTACCAAGGATGCAGGAATGTACAAGATACCATGCTGTCTTTCAGGGCTTTCTGGGAGAGAAGGAAGTACACACATAGTGGGAAGATAGGATGATGAAACTGTAATAGGGCATTGTGGGATGCTGAGGACTGTCTTTTTAAGAAAAGAATGTGTAAGCTGAGGCCCAAAGAATGAGTAGGAATAAGTGAAAAGAGGCATAGGAAAGACCTTCAGGCAGAGGGATCAGCATCTGTGAAGGGCTGAAGGAGCTGAGGTGTGGCTGAAGTGCAGTTCAGGGTAAAGCTAGATCATAAATTCACATAAATGAGTTTTGACTTTTCAACCAGAGGAATTTTCTGTGGAAAACATTTTAAGCAGAGGAATGAAATGATGTGGCTTACGTAAGAAAGATGATTAACAAGTTGATTTTGGCTGGAGTGTGAAAATTAAAGAGAAAAGCACAAGGAGACCAGTTGGTAGCATTTATGAGACTTAGTAGTAGCCAGTTGATGACAATAACAATCAATTTCCAATATAACTAGAGAAGGTGGACGGGATAAGAAGACTTAGAGACCACCTAGCATTGGAGATCTGAAGCCTCAGTGGGTTCAATGACATGCCCAAGGTCATAGGGGCAGGGGAATTCAAAGCTGGGACTTAAATGCAGGTCTATTTCAAAATCCAGTTTTCTTTCCACTCTATTCACATGGCCAGGTATTTGTTCAGCTCACTGCATGTGCAAAACATATTCCGCTAAGTGTTGCAAAAAAGCTTAACATGGCCCCTACTGACTAAAAGCTTTCATGATGTAGTGTCCAGCACTATGCTTGTGATGGAAAAGTCATGCAATGGAGCAAGTGGGAGGAAGCAACAGCAGAAATGTGACCGGGTGCATTCAGTGATTTGGGTTTTACTCCCTTATTAATGAGGGAGTAAATCAACATTTGGTCCATCAGGCCCCTTTATTCCCAGACTAAATCAAATGCACCTGTATGTGGCCATGTTATGCTGCACCACTGATTGAAGCTTCCTTATTTCTGTTCATTCCTTCGTTAAGGGAGCTCAGACTCTTTGCTGCCTGCTGTCTCCACCCTTAGGCAATGCTCAGAAGCTCATGAACCTTCAAAGCCACAGGTGGCCATCAACAAGCTCCATAAACTGTGGATATCCATGGAGATGTTTTGGGGAAGTGGCTGTGGTTCAGCTGTTAGGCGTGCCTGTTTGGATGGTCAAATAGGGAAATGGTATAGCAGAAATGAGGTCAGGAATATGGGCCTGGGCCAGACAGAGCGTGAGAAACAAACACGAGTCAGAAAAATGGCAATAATTCTGAGCCAGGGAAGCATTTCACTGCAGAAATCACATCACAATGACCTAAAAATAATTGCCGAGACCGTAGGGACTGCCTTAGATGTGGAACTTGCTTTTTGTTATTTTTCAGATTGCAAAATTGGAGGCTGGCCCCTAAGTGGAAAATAAAGCTTTGCAAAGTAGTAATAACTGCAAATCTTTCATTTCCTTTGCAAAGCATTAGTCACCTATAAATGTGGTAGCTCACTCACTCCTCCCTTCTCTCTCACCTCAGAATACCTCACCTAGCTCTCTCTGAGGCCGTGGTGAGGAACAGGAAAATAGAAATGTTCCTACTGCTGGCTCTTATTCATTCTTTTTTTGAACAAATATTTCCCCTAACACAAGGCTGGTCTTGCTGGGAAAAGCAACATTATATAAGGCTAACCCAACCTATAGGAGATTTGTAGTTAATAAGGGGAGATGAGCTGTGCACTCAAAATATAAGACACACAATGGGAAGTGATAAAATGTCAGAACAAATACAAGAAGCCAGAGAAACCTAGAGGAGGAAGTGGTTGTGTCTTGCTGGCCATTGTGAAAAAGGTGTGCATTGGGTCTGGGCCCTGAGGGACTGGCTGGATTGGACCTTCAAGAAATGGGAGAAAGTAGACAACACAGCACAGTCCCAAAGCCAAAGGAGAACAGGTCATAGAACAATGGTCAGCAATTTGCTCTTACTGGGTGAAACTGATAGGAAATCACACTGGAACTGCCCTCTTAAGGGGCTTGTGGATGGCAGGCTAAACGTGGAGACATAGTTTAGACAATGTGAGATTTGATTGTCACTGTTGTTTATTTCTAAGGCATGGTGGTGGGAGTGAGAAGTATCAGTGACATGGCCAGAGAATTATGCAATCAAAAGGTATCTTGACAAGAGTGGTTAAAATGGGTTGGAATGGTGAGACATGGGAAGCAAAACAGAATAAAACAATATACAAATAAAAGTTCTCTTGAACATTCTTTCCATCTAGTTTAATCACATTGTTTTATTTTTCACCCATGGTTTTTTCATAGTCCCCATGTCATATCAGATCAAAGTGCTCAGAGTACCTACCTCTGTAGAGTTCTAATAATCCAGTGAGTGCTCACACATTCCTGTGTGGTGCATAGTCCTGAAAACTGCTCTCCTACATAGATCGCAGAGCTGCAACACCTAGGTTCTGGGCCCAACATCACCTGGATGTGTTTTAGGGTTATTATTCCACCCCCATTGCTAACAATGCCACACTACCATTGCCCCTATGATGGCGGAAATAGAACAGTGCTTCTGGCCACTGCCACAGCTCCAGCTAGCCTGAAGGATATCACCACCTTGATATTGGCAGACCAGAAATCTGTTTATGTCATAAGTATTTCTGTTCGTGTGCAAGGTATTCCATGCCCAATGTGACTGTTGCATAGATATGCAGCCATAAGTCAGCCTCAGGAAAGATATTTGCAAAGTCACTTCTTAATAACATTTTGTATGAGATGATTCCTTTCTTCTCTACTGTGCTTACTGAGGTGAAGGCCACAGCTAAGCTGCCAGGGCACCTGGCGGGTTTAATAGTCCTCTAAGTTAATGCACCTATTTACACATACACACTTCTACATACAGACATTATATCCCCAGAATCCCTTAAAAACTGCTAGAGGGCTGGGCTAAGCTGAGTTTCAGGGTCAGCCACCTCCCCATATCTAGCATTGACCATACCTTTCTACTCTCGCTAGTGCATTGTGTGAATTCTCTCCCAGAGCCAATTATCTTTTCCTGAAATATGATCTCCTGGAGCCATCTAGATACTGCACAGTTTTATAACCTCAAATTTTCATGAAGATCAGAATCCCAGTCCCATTTTTCCAAAGAGCTCCTTAGTTCTCTTGTAAATTAATATATGAAAATAAATATAAAAATGCCACACAGCTTCCCTTGCTATCAACATTTGGGGCCCAGGCTAGCCAGCATGAATATTGAAGAGGGTTGGGTGTGAAGGGCTAGGAGAGGAAATGGCTATCTATGCTTCTCACCCTTCCTGTCCAAAATTAATTCCTACTCACCCAAAATGCCTGTTATAGAAATTAGAAATTAGAACAACCTGGAGAGGGATACAGCTGTGCATTCAGGAACGAGGGACATACCTGAGATTCATTATTGAAGTAACAGAAGGTTCTGTGGATTGACTGTCATGTAGCAGGCAAATGCAAAGGAAAATATCAAGGATAATTCTCAGAATTTTTAGCCAGCAGCCTGGAAAAGATAGTGATTTTATTAATAGATGTAGAGAAGTTAGGAAAGAAATAGTTTTAGGTATAAGCAAAAAACTCAGTTTTAAATTCCGTATCTAAGTCTCATTTCAAAAGATTCTGATTGAATTGGTTCAAGATATGTCCTGGGCCTCAGAATCTTAAAGCCCCCAAGGCAATTTAATCATCATCAGTCAAGGATGAGAACCACCTACTCAGACAAACTTCCATTTGGTTAACCAAACCTGGCTGCAGAGATTCAAAGAGGTTAACCCTCCTGGTGAGATGAGATTGCTGGAGTAGTGAGAGGAGTGGGAGAAGGAGGAGGGGGGAAGAGAGGAAGAGAGAGAGAAGGGAAAGTGAGAAACATGGGAAGAGAATGCTGGGGAAATGTCCTCATCTAAGGGACAGGAGGTGTAAGGGAACAGCAAAATAACAAAGAATAATCAGATGGTAGAAAATCAGGAATGTACAAGAACCTTATGGCTCCTGAAGGGAGGGGACACTTTAAGCCAGAAGGGAATGTTCCAGGGAGGGATTGCTACTAATTTTAAATGTCTTAAAGAGGTTGCCATCCCAACTCTCACTATTCTCAGCACATAATTTTTAAAATATATATATTTTATTGATTTTTTACAAAGAGGAAGGGAGAGGGATAGAAAGTCAGAAACATGGATGAGAGAGAAACATCAATCAGCTGCCTCCTGCATACCCCCTACTGGGGATGTGCAGGCAACCAAGGTACATGCCCTTGACTGGAATTGAACCCGGGACCTTTCAATCTGCAGGCCGATGCTCTATCCACTGAGCCAAACTGGTTTTGGCCAGCACTTTATTTTTAATATAGTTTTACTGATTTCAGAGAGGAAGGTAAAAGGAGAGAGAGAGAGAGAGAGAGAGAGAGAGAGAGAGAGAGAGAGAGAGAGAAACATCAATGATGAGAGGGAATCATTAATCGCTGCCTCCTGCATTCCCCCTTCTGGGGATCAAGCCCGCAACCCAGGCATGTGCTCTTGACCAGAATCAAACCCGGTACCTTTAGTTCATAGGCCAACACCCTATCCACTGAGCTAAACCAACTAGGGCAGTTGCCAGCACTTTTCAACATCCAAATAAATTGACACTTGAGCATCATAATTTCTTTTAATTCTCTCTCTCTCTCTCTCTCTCTCTCTCTCTCTCTCTCTCTCTCTATATATATATATATATATATATATATATATATATATAAATAAAGTGCTGGCTTTATATATATATACTTACTTTTGCTTCACCTAAAATTTATTGAATGTTATATAAATCATGATAGGAACTTATTTTTTGAGACAACGGTAAAAATTCATAACTTAATGTTGAAAATCAGATTGGACTTTTGTAGCTATTAAACCTAGAGTTTGTTTTTAATCTGTTATTATTTATATTTGGTTAGGAGCATTTTGTATGGGACAAATAGAAAGTCTGGGAAGGTCAGTAAATTGAGGTGTGACAAGGGGGTGGGTTTCATAGGCTGCAACAGACTAAAGCTCCACACTAAGGAATCACCAGGTCACCCATTCTCAGGGACATTCTCATTGTTTGAATTCGTCTGCTAATTTGTTGAATTCAATTGCAAATATAAGTGCAGGCTGTGCTTATCTCTGGCCTTAGATGCAGACATGACCTTCTGACTTGTTTATGTATGAAGTCAGCATGAAACGTGAGACAAGAGGGTCTTTATTCTATTTATTCTGCTGGTCTAGAAAGATATGACATGAGGGTTAACACTTTAAGAATTAAATACTTAAAGCCCACAAAATTCCTAGCTATCTACTAACCTCTAACCCATAGACTTCCACTATTTCCCTATTGATAAGACACAGAAAATATGCATTTCATGATAATCATTTGACACTACAAGATGAAGGATGGGAAGACTGTAAGATTAATTTTGGCTACCAATGTGTGCTGTCCACCCTGGCTCACATAGAATCGCATGATAGTTCCAGATGAACACAGATTATTGATATCTCAACTAAGGGTCAGAACCATTGGCCTCTTCAAATTATTAATAAAATAAATGTCATATTAACTAATTTGGAAGGCTCCTGGGTGTATTTTCCAGTTTCAAAGGCTGTGGAACTCTTGTTGGGTTGGGCAGCTGATAGCTGTCTGGAGCAGCCACAGTGGACAGCAGTGAAAAGGAAATTAGAGGTGCTAATAGGGCCATCCAAACAGCCATTCATTTAAAAACCTAAAGAACTGGCTGTTCTGGCATGTAGAAAGCTGATGTGTGCAACAGATATGACCCCTGTCTCACTAGCTTCCATGCTACTGAGAAAGAGTCAAATAAGCAACAAGGCTAAATTAATGGTAGAGGAAGCAAGTGGCATAAGAACCTAATAGAGGGAGTTAAAGGATATTCAGGAAATCTTTTCTAGAGAAATTGAATTTTAAGCTGAGCCTTAAAGCATGAATATGATTCAGCCAGACCCAGAGCAAGAAGAAGTATACCCCAGGAGGTGAAAAGGTCAAAGTGTTCCAAGCAGAGACAGCAGCATGAGTGAAGGTCTAGAAGCTGCAGACCTTGGTTAGTTCAAGAAACAGAGAGGGCCCTGTCATCCTGGGTGGCTCAGTAGTTGAGTGTTGACCTATGATCCAAGAGATCACTATTCGATTCCTGGTCGGGGCATATGCCTGGGTTGCAGGCTTGATCTCCAATGTGGGGTGTGCAGGAGCCAGAGCATCTCTCATATTTGATGTTTCTATTCATCTTTCCCTCTCTCTTTCTCTCTGAAATCAATTTAAAAAGTAGAAATAATAATAATAACAATAATAATCCTATATAATAAAAGGATAATATGCAAATTAACCATCACTCCATCACAAAGATGGTGGCAACCAGTCTTATCAGCCCGGCCAGAGTCCCCCAGTTCCGGTGGGTGACTGCTGAGAGCATGGAAGGAAGGGGGATGCTTGTGTCATCGCCCCAGCCAGAAGGCAAGCATTCTGCGCCCAGCTGCAGATGGGTGTCTGGGCCACGGAGAGCCTCTGGGCAGCGGGCATGGAGTGACCAGGTCCCAGAGAGAGCTACTGGCACACAGATTCATGATCATGGCTAATAATAATAGTAATATTAATAATAATAATAATAATAATAACAATGAAACAGAAAGGGATTCAATTCACTTCAGACCTAAGGGTGGATAGGTAGGCAGGGCAAGGCCAGGTAGACTGGGTGAAGGAGCTTGGATATTTTCCTAAAGCAACAGGGACCACTGGAATCAGGGGAGTGCCATGAACACATCTCTCTTTTAGAAAGAGTATTGAGTTACTGGTGGCCTCGAGTGTGGAAAGTGAATTAAAGGGACCAAGAAAGCCCAGTGAATAGACACAGAAACTCAGGTGGGATGAAGGAGCCTAGACTGAGATCATGAAATGAGTGCACTAAAGAAACATTTAGATAGGATTTGATTGGATCTCACCTGGGGTTTAGGAAAAGCTGACATTGATTGAGACGGAGAACAATGACATTTAAGTTTGGACTTGCTAAGCCAGTTTTTTTTTTCCAAATAGATCTTTATTGTTCAGATTATTACAGGTGTTCCTCCTTTTCTTCTCCCATAACTCCCCTCCACCCGATCCCCCACTCCACCCCATGCCCTTACCCCCCGTCACTTCCTTCATATATAGGTGTAAGATTTTTGTCCAATCTCTTCCCAGACCCCTCACACCCTTTTCCCCCTGAGAATTGTCAGTCCATTCTCTTTCTCTGTCCCTGACTCTATTATATTCATCAGTCCATTCTGTTCATCAGATTTTTCATTCATTTGATTTTCAGATTCACTTGTTGGTAGGTATGTATTTGTTGTCATTTTGTTGTTCGTAGTTTTTATCTTTACCTTTTTCTTCTTCTTCCTCTTCTTAAAGAATACCCTTCAGCATTTCATATAATCCTGGTATGGTGGTGATGAACTCCTTTAGCTTTTTCTAGTCTGTGAAACTCTTTATCTGACCTTCTGAAAGATAAAACAGATGGGGCAGAGAGACCAGGGTACCAGAATACAGTCTTTATTGAGAAGAAAACCCTTCCCAAGGGATAAAGAGCTCATGTGCAGGGTGAAGTCTTTATTGAGAAGAAAACCCTTCCCAAGGGATAAAGAGCTCATGTGCAGGGTGAAGACACCTTTGAGGGGAGGGGATGGGGCCCAGTAGAGGAGGCAGAGAAACCAGGGGAGGGGGAGGAGAAGAAGGGACCCAGCCAGACCGCCTCCCAGACTGCCTTGGAGAACAGTCTGGGAGAAAAGGTGCCATGTGGTGCACTGAGACACATTTTAAGGGCAGAAACAGGAAGGGGTTGGGCCCAAGGTGGAACAGGAAGGGGTGGGACACAGGACACTTGGCATGCACTTGATTGGTGGCTCAATGTCTCTGTGGCAGATGCCAGTTACATCATAACTCCGCCCACCAGTTGAGGGGCGGGAGTGTCTGTCACCTTCAATTCTGAATGATAGCCTTGCTGGGTAGAGTAATCTTGGTTGTAGATTCTTGCTGTTCATCACTTTGAATATTTCTTGCCACTCCTATCTGGCCTGCATAGTTTCTGTTGAGAAATCAGCTGATAGTTGTATGGGTACTTGCTAAGCCAGTTCTTCCTCCCTCCCTTCCTTTCTTTCCTTTTTTCTTTCCTCCTTCCCTCCCTCCTTCCGTCCCTCTCTCCCTCCTTCCCTCCATTCCTCTCTCCTTCCTTCCCTCTCTCCCTTCTTCTCTGCTTCTCTTTTATGCCCCTCCTCCTCTTTCCTTTCTTTCCCAGCTTCTCTCCTCCGTTTCTCCCTTCTTCTCTCTCCTTTGACCATATATTCAGGCAATCCATAAAGAAGCAATACCAACTGAGGGACGTCTCACTCAGGCCTCTCTGCTGACTGCCCTTTATTAAATAACTGCATTCTTGCCTGATATTCTATCTGTGTTCTCATTACTTTTCTCACTGCCAGTTAATACACCTATAACTTTCTTTGTACTTTTTCTGTGAAAGTACAGACTTCCTTATCTTACTTCAGAAACTTTTCTTCCAGAATCTTATACTGAAGGAAACAAAAATGAAGTAAATAAACAGAAACTTCCCAGGCCTATAGAGTAATGTTCTGATTTGTAGACTATCTTATATAAATGTGAATGGGAACTGGCAAGCCCTAATTTCAAGTATATAAAGTAAAGAAAGTGAACTAATTTTAGTGTTTAGAATATATTCAGATGTCCTCATTGAGCCCAAACTCCTAACCCTAGCTCCTTGGGTTTGTCTACTTCTTGTCCCTTACACCTTCCAGCCGTGGAATCCTGTGAATGTGCATCCCATTGACATGTGGTTTTAGAAGGATATTTGCAGCACTCCTTTCCTCCAGGAATTGAACCATGACCTCCTGGTTCATAGGTTGATGCTCAGCCACCGAGCCACACTGCCAGGCCTGAGGCCTCCTTTAAAAATTTTTTTATTGTGGTAAAATACACATAACATAATTTTTTAAACCATTTTTATGTATACAGTTTGGTAGCATCAAGCACATTCTCATTGTTGTGCAGCCATCATCACCATCCAACTCCGGAACTTTTTGCTTCCTTAACTGAAAATTCTGTCCCCATTAAATAGTAACTCTCCATTTTCTCCTCTCCCACCCAGCAGCTGGCAACCACCATTCTGCTTTGTGTCTTTATGAATTTGATGACTCTAGGTACCTCATAAGTAGAATAATACAATATTTATGACTGGCTTATTTCACTTAATATACTCAAGTTTCATTCATGTTGTAGGATGTGTCAGAATCTCCTTCCTTCTCAAGGCCAAATAATATTCCATTGTATGTAAATATACCACATTTTATTTTTCTGTCCATAGTTGGACTCCTGGTTTCTTCTATGTTCTAGCTATTGTGAATAATACTGCTAGGAGCATAAGTGTACAAGTATCAATTTGAGTGCTGGCTTTCAATTCTTTTGGGTACATATTCAGAAGTAGAATTCCTGGATCATACAGTAATTCTATGTTTAATTTTTTTGAGTAGCTGTTATATTGTTTTCTACAGTAGTTATACCATGTTACTTACTCATCCATAGTGCACAAGGGGGTTCTAGCTTTTTCATATCCTCTACAATACTTAATATTTTTTGCTGTTTTGATAGTACTTATTTTAATGGTATGAAATGTTATAGGGAAATGCAAATCTTTTCATGTGATTGTTATCCACTTACATATCTTTTTTGGAGAAATGTCTATTCAAATCCTATGTCCATTTTTAATTAGGTTGCTTGTTGAGTTGTAGAAGTTTTTATATATTCATCATAATTAAAATGCCAAGAGCAAAAGATAAAGAGAGAATATTAAAAGCAGAAAGAGAAAAACAGTTAGTTACCTATAAGGGAGCACCCATACAATTGTCAGCGGATTTCTCAACAGAAACAATGCAGGCCAGACGGGAGTGGCAAGAAATATTCAAAGTAATGAATAGCAAGAATCTACAACCAAGATTACTCTATTCAGCAAAGCTATCATTCAGAATTGAAGATCAGATAAAGTGCTTCACAGATAAGAAAAAGCTAAAGGAGTTCACCACCACCAAACCAATATTATATGAAATGCTGAAAGATATTCTTTAAGAAGAGGAAGAAGAAAAAGATAAAAATATAAATTATGAACAACAAATACACATCTATCTACAAAGGAACCTAAAAATCAAGTGAATTAATAATCTGATGAACAGGATAAACTGGTGAATATAAAAGAATCATGGAAATAGAGAGGGAATGGACTGATAATTCTTGGGGAAAAAAGGGGTGTGGGAAGTACAGCAAGAGACTGGACAAAAATCTTGCAACAATGGGAGAGGACAGTGGGGAGGGGGAGGGGAGGGTGGAGGGTGGGATGGGTACAGGGTGGAGGGGAGCTATAGGGGGATAAAAAAGGGGGAACAATGTAATTAATAAACTATAATAGGTATAAAGATAAAATAAACAACAAGTTAAAAAAGAAGTTTTTATATATTCTGGATATTAATTTCTTATCAGTTATATGACTTGCCAACATTTTCCCCATTCCATAGCTTCCATTTTTACTCTATTGTACCCTTTAATGCACAGAGATGGCCCCTGAAATTTAATGCCTCATCCTAGTCCTGGCCTTGATATTATTAGTCCTTGTCTCATCCAAAGCATTTGACAAACTTCAAGTTTTAAAACAAGATGACACTTGGGTTTCTGAAAGTTTAATTAAGCACAGAATTTCATTCTTCCACCTTTTGATAACTTGAAGTATCCAAATGTGAATATTGTTTATGAAGCATAACCTAGCCTATCCTAGGTTACAAGAGATGAACTGCCTCAAAAGAAAGGTTTTTGAGAAGACTCCCACTGTGCTATTCCCAGAGGAGATAAGCTTTTAAACTGTTATTTAATTACAATATGCCAGGCAATGTTTCATTTCATGTGTTAACTCCCTTAATCCTTACACCTTATAAGGTGTGTGATATTTGCACCCCCGTTTTGTACATGAGGGCAGGGGCAAAGGTTGAATAAATTGTTGAAGGCAATGTGACTAATAGGTGGCAGAACTAGGATTTGAATCATGGAAGCCTGATTTCAGATTCTGTACTCTAAACCAGTTATAAACTGTAGCGGATGCATCATCTTCCCCATATTCAATTTTATGAGACTGGTGCACTGCCTATTGCGCTAAGAGGGCAACCTCTCCATATTTAATTTTAAAAGTTATTTCAGACTTTGGCATCTTCCAGTGCAGTTGATTTCCAGAGAACTGCATTTTTAGGCTTCACTTAAGACATTGTAACTCCTCTCCTAGCATTGTTTTTCCTTCTCTTGTCTTACAGAAATGATTTATATTCTATCCTCACATGAGCAAGACCTGAGCCTCTTGTAATTCCATCCATTTCTACTTAACACTCTATCCATGGCTATATCCTAGAGGTAAAATCAGGGCTGATAATGAAACTCCAGGCATATTGTGTTACAGTAATAATGTTCAATCTCTGTCTCTCCTACCCCAAAAGACTTGGAGAGCTAATAGAAAGCAACACATCACTCAAGTTCAGAAATACAAAGCACACTGGCTGAGAGCCAGCAAATGGGTGCCATCTTAGCAGGCTCAATGTTTCAGTAGGTTATACCTCTCAGGGAAAGGAATGACTCATATTCTCTCATACTGTCTTTGACTAATGATATATTCAATGTCTTCCCACATTTTTTTCACCATCATTGAATTTGATAGATTAGGTAAAATAGCCAAGCCCAGCCCATGAAATAGGATGTTTCATTGAATCAAGTCTATCTAGAAAAGACTCACTTCTGTAGATTTTTGGAACACCTGAGCTATTGGAAAATATCCCCCATGACTTTTTTTTGTTTGCTTGTTTGCCTGGGCTCTAGAATTCATTGATAATGAACAATATAAGTGATGAACAAAAATAGATCCAGAGACAGAGAAGCATAGAACAGACTGTCAAACCTCAGAGGGAAGGAAAGGGAATGTGGGGGGAAGGGAGAGAGATCAACCAAAGGCCTTGTATGCATGCATATAAGCATAACCAAGAGACACATACTCTAGGGGGCATGAGTGGGGAAGTGGTGGGGCAATGGAGGGTTAAGGACATATATGTAATACCTTAATCAATAAAGAAAATAATAAATAAATAAATAAATAAATAAATAAATAAATAAATAAATAAAATATAGTTTTTCTTCCTACTGTCCTAATCGTTGTGGCTTGTCATTTTCTGCAGGGTCCTATGGCTCTACTCTGAAACTGGTACGTGGGTGTATCCTGTGTTTGCCAAACTCAGCCCATTGGGTATAGCAGCCTTCTTCTCTCTCAGCTACATCTTTATTGCCAGCATCTACCTACTTGGAGAAAAGCTGAACCACTGGCAATGGGGTCAGTTTATTTCTATTTTACCTGCAGACACTTCTCCCTTGTCCTCTCTCCATTCCTCCTAGAAACAAGAGAAACTAGTTCAAAGCAGAAAGCAGTGACCTTGATGCCTGTGCCAAAGACTCAGATGGGTCTTATCAAGATAAGCAAAGGAAAAGCCTGGGGAAGTTCATACTTTCTCAAAGAACCCCATCAAATTATCTCCCCTCCTCCCATAAACCTTTAAGGCTAGAAATTATCTTTAGAGAATTTAGGACCCAGAAACCAAGGTATCACCATGCCTGGCATGAAAAATGGATTCAGAGTCATCCTCCCTTAAGTAAGGGTTTAAAGGATACAATATGTTTAAATGTCAAGGTTTTTTGTTGTTTGTTTTGCTTTGGTTTGGTTTGAAGAAAATGACTCTTTTAGCTCTTCCAACCTCAGCAGTGCCTTCCGGGATGAGTTCCCATCCCTTTCCCATTAGATTGCTTTTCAACTTTTAGTGAAGCATTTACCAGATAAGATCACATCCTGTACTTGAGATTGAAATTCTCATTTAGACAGGGTCTTGGGCAACGTGAATATGTCAGCAAACTAAGTTTTCTATTTATAGGTGGGTAGAACCATGTTGCTTCCTCATAAGAAAAAATAATCTTAAGGTAGTTGATTTTAAAATGGAAAGTTTTATTCTCCCCCTTGCTTCCCCACCACCCCAATGCCCAAAATACTATTTTGTTGGAAAATGAATCACAAAAAAGTCAAATTGCACAATACCCATGATTTTTTCCCCACCCAAGGAGAAATACAGGAACTCTACCCTGATTTTGTACATGAGGAAGGCAAAAGTCACATACAGTTCCCCATGTCACACACCCACATGCCATTCTGTTCTGTCAAAATAGATGTGGCAGAGTGGCATCTTCCATCCAATTTATGAACTGATCTGAAAACATGAAAAAAAAAACACACAACAGTTTCAGAAGGCTCAGTACAAAAGAGTATATTTCTGAGAGGATATTGGGACCCTGGATAAGCAATATGTCTTTTTCACATGTTTTCTACTTATGAAGAATTTAATGGATTAAGAAAGTCCCAAAGGTAATAACCTCCTTGAAAGCACTTTAAAAAATGGAATACTAAAAATTAATCCCCCAAATCAAACTCCAAATCACAGGAAACTCCAGGGGGAAAAAATGTGTTGACATTTCAAATGTGTTGATATCTAATTCTAACTTATTTTGGCTCCTTGAAAATCAGGATAAAGATTTCTGATGCCTTTCCCAAATCTATCTTTATAAAAGAAAAGAAAGAAAGAAACAAATCTATCTAAAATTTGGCAGATAAAAATGTGCAGACAAAAAAATTGAGCTTAAAGAGCAATAATTTTTAATAAAATGTATTTAGTTCAATAAGGATTTATTTTTAAATTGTTAAACAGTGACTTTGAAACATCCATTGACTTACAAAACAAAATTTTTACAATATTTAATATTGAGTCATTATTTTCAACACCAAGCTCTTTTTAATAAGCCTTGTTGTTTTAGTACTATATCCAATTTTTCACTACAGTTAGGTCCCAATGAGCAAACAGGCCAGCATCACCATGTGGGCCTTCATTTACATGTGCATATGTGAATGTTTATATGAGGGATAAACTACTATTGTAAATGGATAGAGACTACTGTGTCTCTCCTCTCTAGATTTTTAACTCCTTAAAAATCGAATGAGTGAAAACTCATTCATGTTATATGGCATCAGAATAGGATCATAATGTGTTAAATTCTGAACAGATGTTAATCACAAATGGTTGAGTAGACATTAAAAGAGTAGATAATTTAAAATACCAATGCCAGTGAACACTTTTAAATTGTCTAAAACTAAACAGAGCTATCTATGCAAACACATGTTCCCGTGTCCTAGTGGTCTTAAAACACTCTAAGGCTTCCCTCAACTATATGACTTATGTCAATACCATTAGATTATCTCTAACTAGGGCAGCTGCACATCTCAGTTGGGTTCTGGTTAATGCCTGCTGTGCCAATGGGCACACAGTTTAACATTATCTATGCTTGGACGGTCATTTATGTGGATTCTCTGTCTTGGGTTCCTCTCCAATCCTCCTGTTCTGGATCTATGGGAACACCTCCTAGGTAGCCACCTACTCTGTCAAAATCCAGGGCTAACCCTACTTTCTAATATCCTTCCACAGTCTGAGATTCTTTGAATGAGAACAGAAATTCAAAGGAGTACATTGGTAACATGGTGGGAAGCAGTGGTTAGGAAAAAAGTTCTGCACCAGACTGCATGAGTTCCTATTTTGTTTTTACCACTCAGACCTGTAACACTCCAAAAAGACTTGATGTCATTTTGTTTCGGTTTTATCTTGAGCATCATGGAGCCAATATTAGTAACCACCTCCTAGGATCCTGAAGAACTCTAAATGACTTGGGTAATGTCGAGGGCCAAGAACAGGGCCTGGCACATAGAGTTAGCTGCCTGGCCACGCCCCCAGCCCACCTGGGGGTACCCAGGAAAGTGATGGCCCTGGGATCCAGGTGATGGCTGCCTGGCCATTAACTATTGCTGTTAATCTCATTCTCCTCCAGCAAAAATCAGAAACCTTCTTGTCTATGTAGATGTTCCAATCTTCCCCTTGTATTTTTTTCATAAATTACCAATTCCCCCAGGCAAGGCAATTAAAAGTAAAAACCACCTAACTGAATTTAAATTGACAGAGATGGTGCAGTTCCTGAAGAACTTAATGAGTGAAATAGGAAATCAATCAATTCTAGCTAGAATTGTTGGAATCTTTGTTTCTGAAATCCTGAGGCCAGTATGGTCTAGTTGGAAGTGAGTCCTGGACAATAAGCTGACTGCTGCTCTGGCCATACCTACTACATATGGGAGACCTGCCATTTCGGCTTGGAAGCTCATGACCACTCTCCTTACACCCTTGAAGAACATGTTCTGAGGCCTGAGACCATAGATCCTTTTCTTCCTAAGGCTAATTTAGGAGATGAAAAGTCCAAACTGGCCAAGTGACTTCGTGATGGTATCTTGGGCAGAATGACATTAAAACCTTCTTTTAATAGTATTTGCTCCAGAGCAATTTGTTGGTTTTTGTTTGTTTGTTTGTTTGTTTTAAAGGAGATTTTCGTTGTTAAAAGCTTTTTTAAAGGCCATCTAGTCTACCTTCTTTGTTTTATCCATGAAGAAATCCTATCTAATAAATGAGTAATATGCAAATTGACTATACCTTCACTACACCAAATAAGCCACGCCCACAAGCCAATCGGGAGCTATATGCAAATTTACACACAACCAAGATGGCTGCTGCTCATGGCAGGCTGGGCTGGGCTGGGGGCATGACCAGGCAGCCATTGCCTGGATCCCAGGGCCATTGCTTCCCTGGGTACCCCAAGCCTGAGGCAGGCCAGGTGGGCTGGGGGCGTGGCCCGGCAGCGATCAGCCCGTGTCCCAGGGCCATTGCCTCCCTGGCCTCAGGCAGGCCAGGCAGGCTGGCTGGGGTTCTCTGGCCGAGGTCTCCTGCCCAATGAAGGAAAATCTTGGTCAGAGGCTTTCGGCCTTGGGCAGGCCAGGATTGAGCCATCAGTAGGACATCCCCTGAGGGCTCCCAGTATGTGAGAGGGGGCAGATTGAGCTAAGGGACCACCCACCCCCAGTGCATGAATTTCATGCACCGGGCCCCTAGTCATTTATAAAGGCTACATTGTATGTTGTCCCAAGTAATTTTATAACAAAAGGATCTTATCATGGGATTACTCTTTAAGTATTTATAAAGCTTTTTGTTTTTCTTGTCCTAACTTTTTCTCCACAAATAGTCTAATCTAGATTATTCCTTATCCCTCTTCCTCTGCCTCTTTACCCTCAAGAATTTTCTAGCCAGTCCTCAGCTCCATCTACTTCCTGCTATTTTTGCACTGTGACAGTACTTATTGGTGCTCAAATCTCATTCCTCTAACACCTCATATCCCTCTGACCATCTGCCTTTTTGCCCTTTTCCAAGCCACCCTGCTTAAACTAGGCAAATATTCTTCAAATTTTTAATTTGAAGTCTAGCAATAGCTTTTGTAGTTGTAGATACATAAGTGAACAATTTTTTTTTTACTTAGTCCATGTCCTGACTACTTGAATAATAAAATGTGTAATTATATATGATATCCATAGTGATATTGATTAAACAATGGTTTCTTCACCATGCCAGCAGAAAATGTTTGGATCTTGCAGAATAACATTAAATGTTTGGCCTAAAATATCTCCATTCCTTGGTACTATCTAACGAGGATAAAGAAGGACTAAAGTCAGGAGTGGACCTAACTCCCTATCCACCAACTAGGAACTGTTCCTCTCAGAAAAACTCTCATCAATGAAGAAAAGGGTGATAACAAACAACTTAATTTCCCAATTACATTAGGACTTCAGAGTTTGAAATCCATTTTGTGAACTTTGTTTGGGTAAGATTATATCATTTATTATTAAGTCAACAGTTTCCTTATCTCTCGCACTATGGAAACATGGTAAGAGAGGAATTCTGAAGAAGCCTAGAAACTACTCAGTCCCATGAGAATTCAAGACCCCCACCTTCACTTGAAGAAACAAAAAGAAAACATTGTTTCTTTTATATTCACATCATGCAAGTCTCTACAGAATGACATGACTATTGGAATTCCATGCAGATACACTTTGGGGGCCCATGCCTTCTCTAGCACAGTGGTAGGTATGTAAGAATTCCTTAGTGCTCCATCTACCTGCTTGGAGTTGGATGTGGGAGACTCTGGTTCAGTGCAAAGAGCTACCTGGTCTCTTCTCCCAGAGGAACTCCCACCACTACTTCCAATCCTGCTTCTGCTGCTTCTCTTTAAGCCTTAATATTCTGTTGTTTCTTAAATAAAGGTAGAGTTTCCAATCCTTGGCACCTGAGGTTGAAGGAGTGAGGTTATGATTAGTTAGACTCAAAGCACTGGGGGTTGGTAAAAAATATGGGTAATGAAAGCTTTAGGAGACCTCAGAATAACTACAAGGGGAACAAATTTGAAAAGTTTATATTGGCCAACCTCTTGAGCCTGAAGAAATAAATGTGTTATTTAGTTGAAAATTATTCATTAATGGCTCAGAGTATATACTTCAGAAAAGAGATGGTGTTTGTACTTATAGACCTACTATAGATAACCTAATTGTGGAGGAGAGAATTCACATAAAAAATCAATAATAAGTGGAAACATAAATGAAAGGAACAGGAACCCTGTGAAGCTGGATAAATTTGTAAAACTTGCTGGAGTGACTGGAGGTGGTCTGAACTGATGAAGATGACACAAACAAAATCTAGGTCTGTCCTTAAAAATGTGGGGCATGTGAATGCACTGATGACCATGAGAGCTGTTGTGATTAGGAGCTGGCTGTCCTAGAAAATCAGTGTGGTGACTGGGCCACAGGAGGACTTTAAGTTATCAGTCACTAAAGCCTCTGAGAAGGGTATTCCAGTGACATAAATTAGGAAAAGATTTAGAGATTTCTGTTAAGGATATAATTTAAGGGGGTGGGGGAATCAGGGTTTAAAGGATAAAGCCTGAAATTAGGAGCATGAGGCTGCTGTGGTACTACAGAACTAGATCTAACAGGGCTCTAACTTCCAGAAGGAACAAGCAGAGATTGAGTTGAAAAAAGTTTTCAAAGTAGGATTGGTAACATTTATCAATAGACAGGATAATAAATTAGTAAAATTTCAAAGCTTATGCAAAGATTTATGATCATTAAATATGGAGGTAACAACTTGTTTGGGTAAATGGAAATCATTCTAGTAGTCTAAGACTATAATTTCAGCTGAATAAAGACACTTTAATGAGCTTATTAAAAATTAATCAATAGGTAATCAGCCAGTACCCTGGCTGATAAGTTGATTTAATGATAGGTCACAGAATTACCCCTAATTAGGTGACTATTCAGTCTTTTATTTCCTCTCTACTTTGTCTCCATATGCAAAGCCTCCAAGTTTGTTGATGGATTGTGTACAGCCCTGCAAACATGTGGCCAAAAGCAACAACAATCATTGGTTCATGTTAGATATACAGAACTACATGAAGTCCAAGGGCATCATTAGTCAACTGGCCGGCTATGAGCTAAGCACCCACAGGGGACAGCAGGGTGGTTTCTTGCTGTTGTGATAGTGGTGGTATGTTTTTAGAATTCCTTGAAGGACATCCTTTTGTCTTGGGAAAAGTCCTTGACTTTCTACTGTCTGAAGTCAGGATAAATGTCAACCTACATAAGAACCCGTCAGGGAAACCCTGAAGTCTGAAGTCTCTCTCTGTTCTTGTTTGGACAGGTGACATGAGGCAGCCAAAGAAGAAGAAGTGATTACATGCTATTTTACAAGAAAAAGAAAGAAAACACAAGAGGGTGTTTTTTTCCCCCCATCTTTTTGGTTTTATTTTTTTGTTTTGTTTATGTGGGTTTGTGTGTGTGTGTGTGTGTGTGTGTGTGTGTGTGTGTGTGTGTGTGTAGGTAGTTGGTGGAGAAACATAGGAAAATAAAAAGGATAGAAAACAATATTTAAATTAAGAATTGGGTATGAAGGTAGCTCAGTCTGAGGACTCTTGTGTTTTAAAAGGCCATACAAAATTAACTCCTG
Organism: Antrozous pallidus; assembly: GCA_027563665.1. Classification (NCBI taxonomy): domain Eukaryota; kingdom Metazoa; phylum Chordata; class Mammalia; order Chiroptera; family Vespertilionidae; genus Antrozous; species Antrozous pallidus. The sequence continues at coordinate 124,260,904 of CM050508.1, read as the reverse complement.
CTGTCTCAGAATTTGTGACCTTTGTCTGAACTCTGTAGAGTACTGTCTGTGGTCAAAATCTGACCAGAAGCCAAAAAAACTCATCAACTCAGAGTTAGAGAATGTTTAGCCAGAGAAAGAATTTAGGATCATCCAAAATCTTCACTTTACAGAAGAGGTTGCTGAGAATGCAGATGAGAAGTTACCTGCATGAGGCCAAAGAGTTAGTGTCAGAACCTGAGCCAGGAGCTTTTGTCTCCCAAATCTTTTAACTTCTAATCCTGTGTCATGTTTTCAATAATCCCAACTTTCTTAAAAACAAGCATTTTCACAAGCTAGTTATTTTCATGGATTTCTCATCTATTTTTCCCCTCAATCTAGACAGATGTATAGGGCGATTCTGCCTGATATGGTATAATGGCAAATTATTTGGGGCAATGAGAAAATCAGTTATAAAAAAGTAAATCTTTCCCTCATATTAGCAGCATTCAGGGCATGTATAAACACTGAACATAATGACATTGTCAAAATCTCTTGTGTTCAAGTATTGATTAACTTGTCAAATAAGTGTTGTACATTTTACTTGGGGAACAGTCTAAGTGGGAAGTGATAAGATTATGAAGACTGCTGAGATTGCTTTGGTTCAAAGTACTTTGCTAAGTTAGTTTATGATTCAACAAAGCTGATTGTCAGCAAGCACATTCATGAACTCTGCTTCGATTTTCCTAATGGAATTTTCCAGGTCTGTTTTTGCAAAGAAATACATGGTGGATAAAGATTGTCAAATCTATTGGTGTGTCAAAGGCCCAAAGGTATTGGGGTGTGGGCACCAGAATAAATAGTACTTGAGTTCTCCAACCAAACATGATACAGGAGAAATTTGGTGAAAATGGGTAAAACCTGGTAACACTGTGTCTGAGCAAATTAAATCTTGAGTGGTACATAACTGACCATTGTGAAATATCTGTTCCAATTCCAGAAATACCTCAAAAATACCTAGAGTGGTCTTGCAGGGATAAGGAAGAGAGCAGACTATACCAGTAAGGCAGCAGGATAAGGGAAGACTAGGACAGACACCAGGAAACTTGCCTGATTCCTACTCCTCTACTCTCATATAAATAGGAGCCTCGTGTCTTTCTGGATTGAGCTGAGACACCCCCACTTTTCCTATACCTGCTGTTTCTTGACTGCTCCAAGCACCTGGTCTCAGCAGGAGCCCAGAAGCAGTTGTCACAGTGGAAATTCCCCAAATCTGAAGCCTGCAGGGGATCACCCAAATTTTCCACACCCCAAAGATGACTCTGGCTGCATACTTCTCATACTCATAGTAAGCTCTTGGCCGGAATGAGCCTGCAGGTTTCCATTTGTGGCTTCACTGTCCCTAGGACCAAATTAAGCCTTGATTGCTACATGACTGGCCATTGTATAGTATCTATTCCAAACCAGAACTACCTCATATTCATTTCCCATTGAGCACACAATAATTCCTTGGTTCTGCTGTAGCTTTGAAGAAGAAAAGCAACAAAAACCCATGAAGGACATTGATTAAATATTCATTAAAAGGTATGCAATGCCCATATCAGGGTATATTAAGCTATTAGTATGTAAAAAACATACAAATGATTACATACCAGCAATAACATATTTTTAATTTTATTTTATTCTTTAAAGGATTACAAATAGTAGTACATATGTCTCTGTGCCTCCCCCTATCCTCCAGTATCTTGCATTCATTGGTTATGCTTATATACATTCATATAAGTCTTTCGGTTGATCTCTTACCTCCCCGCTTCCAGTCTTCCCCTACCTTCCCACTGTAGTTTGACAGTCTCTTTGATGCTTCTTTGTCTCTGTATCTATTTTTGTTCATTAGTTTATAATGTTCTTTATATTCCATAAATGAGTGAGATCATGTGGTATTTATCTTTCACTGACTGATTTATTTTATTTAGCGTAATACTCTCCAGTTCCATCCATGTTGTTGCAATGGTAAGAATTCCTTCTTTTTTACAGCAGCGTTGTATAGATGTACCACAGTTTTCTAATCCATTCATCTGCTGATGGGCTGTTTCCAAATCTTAGCTATAGTAAATTGTGCTGCTATGAACACAGGAGTACATATAGCCAGTAATAATATTTGTATCGTGTCTTGCAATTTACAACCACACTCACCTCCATGATCTCATTTTATCCTCACAAAAATCTTAGTAGAAAATGCATTATTGTTTTCATTTTATAAATGAATATACTGAGTTTCCTGATAAATGGCATCCTGATAAATGTTTTAAAATCAACTTGCTAGGCCTGGCTAGTGTGGCTGAGTTGGTTGTCTATTGCCCTTTGCATTAGGAGGTTGCCAGTTTGATTCCCAGTTAAGGGCATATGCCAGGAGTTTCAGTCTCCATCCCCAGTGCGGGTTATGGGGGAAGCAGCTGATTGATGTTGGACTCTCACATCAATGTCTCTCTCCCTCTTCCTTCCTCTTACTCTAAAAATCAATAAACTATTCTTAAAGAAAAAACACAACTATTTGGAAAAAATTTTAAGGTTCTTATTTTATAGTGTTTATCCATTTTCTTGGTGTAAACACTCTATCATGGCCTTTTTCAAGTTATCAACAGGTCAATGCAGAGTTGGGAAGAGATATGTACCACCACTTGGTCCTTGTAAGCCTGTACAAGCTGACTCCAGGTCAGCCCTGGGTTCAGAGAAGGGAAAAGACAGAGCCAAGGCCACACAGACGGTCGATTCCTGAGCCAACCTTCCTTTTTATCCCAGAGCAAAGCAATAAGTGGTAATCTAAAAGCCTTTATTTTAAAAAGCAAAAATGTATGTATATCTGCAAGGCTGGATAAAGAAAAGAGGTCAAAGGGACCCCAACTTGGTGGAAACTCTCACCCGTGCATGCAGGTAGAGGGAGGAGCGAACCCCCTGCTTCAGGGGCCTCACTGCTCCATCCCCATGTGCATGTTCTGGAGGCCTGTCTCACGTTGAACATTAATTTTTTATATATATTTTATTGATTTTTTTACAGAGAGGAAGGGAGAAGGATAGAAAGTCAGAAACATCATGAGAGAGAAACATCGACCAGCTGCCTCCTGCATACCCCCTACTGGGGATGTGCCTGCAACCAAAGTACATGCCCTTGACCGGAATCAAACCCGGGACCTCTCAGTCCGCAGGTCGAAGCTCTATCCACTGAGCCAAACCGGTTTCGGCTGAACATTAATTTTGAATTTGGGGAGATTTATCTTGTTTGCCTAAATAAAACATTAGCTCTACCCACCCACCCCCCAAGAGAGTCACACATTTCTCAAGCTATTTCCAGCTCCTCTGCACCTCCTCGGAATACTTGTCATAATAGGAAGTCAGCTTCATATACTGTAATAATCCCCAAACATGTTGTGCCTGCACATGGGGAGTGTGTGTGGGGGATGGGGAAGGAGGAGGGAGTGCTGGGGGAGGGGCGAGGAAGGAGCGAGGTGAGGCCAGGTCTCCCATCCTTAACCTGGTATCCCCCTCAGAGAGCCAAGAGTCAGAAACCAGAATCCAAGTTCAGACATTGCTCTTCTTTCTCATGCAGTTGGCGGTTCTTTTCTTCTTCTTCTTCTTCTTCTTCTTCTTCTTTTTTTTTTTAATAAAGCATTTGAGTAGGCAGCAGAGTCAGCCAGAACTGTTTATTTATAGCTGTGGATTTTCAATGCTGTATAAATTAGAAATCGTTGCTGAATGAGGCCCGTGCCCACTCACACACGCGGGGCTGCTACGAGTGAGTCCTTTCATAGAGCTTGACTATACACAGTCTAAAATGGGAGAAAATGACATGCTCGGAGTCAAATGACAGAGTCACAGCTAAACTGCAGAGGAGAAAACCAGCAATTATTTTTCCTCAGCACAATATGGGGAGGACGACAGGTACAATTATCCAATATTATTTAACAGCACTGGTTTGCAGTATAGGGAGAAAATAAAGGTTTCCATGTCTTGGAGAGGGAAATAAGGGACAAAACCTGCCCCCTGGCTCCTGTTCCTGTGGATTAAGCTGTGTTATGTAAATTGAAACTGGCCAGGATTTCAAAAAGAAAACAGAACCACCTGGCTCCCTCACCTTCCTCCCAGAAGTTCGCAACCTGCGCCATTAGGGATTTCTGAGAAAGGGCCTCTTGCCTTGGGGACCCTGAACATCCTCCTGAGACTGTGGCCCCAGGCAGGACTGTGAGGAAGCTGGGTTTGCTCAGATCCTGTTCCCAAGAGGGAACCCTCTCCTGTGTTGGGTCTCCCTCCCTCTGTTGAATTAGGATGAAGCAAAAGAGAAGGCAGCCCACAGGAATAATTTTCATTTCTTGAGTCAAGTCTCTGGCTTTGGCTGCTAGCACATTTTTCCCCCCTACTCCTAAGCCTCTCCTTAAACTCTACCTAGAAATATCTCCTTCTTCTTGCTACTATGAAATAAATATGTTGTTCTTCATGGCTTCAGAACTTATTGGAACACCACTTCCTAGTTCTCCTAAAAAGTTTCCTCTTCGCTCTCAGGCCCTGGGCTGATTACATTATTTAAACTCCCCACTGCAGGCCACATCAGTCCTACACAGCATTCCAACCTTCTCTCCTTTATCTCTCCTCTTGGCTTTTGTTTCCATAAGCATATGGAATGCTGGGAAGAGCATAAGCTTCAGAAGCCAATCAGATGTGAATCCAAACCCTGACTCCACACTCACAATTTATATAGAACTTGGGGAAAATAGTTGACTTTTCTGAGCCTTGGTGCCTTAAAGTCACATGATAATATCTACCATAATAAAATACCACTATTTAAAGGGGTGAATGCACATGCTTGGCATCCTAGATTCCCCATCCTACCCTGCATAACTGCAAATTCCTTGAGGCTATGGTCATATTGAGTTGTCTGTATCCCCCACAAGGCCTGCCTCAGCATCGTGAGAACATACAGAAAATACAGAAGGACTCAAGGACATTTACAGCTTCTTGCCTGTAAGCTTTCTCACCAAATATCTTCCTGCTCTGCTAAAAGTTGGTTTGGTTTTCTCAACATGAGACACCCTATCTCACTTAAGATACTCTCTCCATCTTATATCCCAGAATCTTACTAACAATGGTGATCAAGTTATAGTTCATGGGACCTAGTATGGAAAGCACATTGGTAAAATGGGACACAGAACGAATAAATTTTGATAAAAAGGAAAAGCACATGTGGAATGGCCTGGAGAATAATGGTTGTACTCAGGTGAAGCGTTAGACTGTTATCCCAAGGACAGCATATGGAGTTTAAGGTTCCAAATTAGGGAAACTGATCTTTAAAAGAGAAATGGAGCAGAGGGAGCACTGAAGACAAACCTTCCTCACCTAAGAATTTATTTTACTTCAGGGGCCTGCTCATTCCTCCCTTTCAGATAATATCTGCTCTCATTAAGACTTGGTCTAGTCTAACCCTTGCTTTATCATATAGAGACTTCCTCAGCCACTCTTATGGTGTGATTCTTTAGGGACCATGGGAAGGGTCTCTGCTTTTACTGCCATCCAATATATCTTGCTAATTAAACAACAAAAAAATCTTTCACCAGGGGTAAAGGGTAAAGCCTTCCATGTGACATGGAGAGACAAATTTAACATGTAAACGTTTATGAGAGGGGTGACCTATTTATTCATGTTCAATTTCCAATGAAAGATACTTCATGATTTGAAAGCAGATATTAGTATGGGAGGTGGCATGCTTGGCAGAGTGGAAATGGGGATATTGTGAGGAAAAGAATGGCCACAGAATGGGTGAGCTGCAGACTCTGAGGACAGACTTTGCCTCATTCACATTTTACCTTGTATGCTGCCAAGAGAAGAGTGGGTATGTATCTTGGCTCTCCAGACATCCCTGGAGAGCTAATCTGTGGTTATCATGCCCCAAAATAGAGCTAGACAGTGATCCTAGCCACTCGGGTCAATAAAATCCTGGATGCCTTTGGAGGAGTAAAAAGAGGAGACACAGCTGTGACCTGTCACTCTTTGTCTCCAGTCTTGATTGCCTGCCTGGCACTACAGGAATTTAAACTCATTTTTTGGCTGGGGAGAGAAGTTAGTATTGGGCTATCATCATTCTTGAGGAAAGGCAACAGAGCAAAGAAAGAAGTTTGGATTCCATTGGCTCATGAAGAGATCTAAGATTGAACTTCTCCAAGATTCCTTCTTACCCAAACGTCTAACTAGTCCCAGAGCTACTGATGTGTTGGAGACTGACACTTAATAAAGGCACACTGTGCGCTTCATTAAAGGCAAAGTATATATCTTACCACTGTATCCTCCATGCACAGCACAATGCATAATACACAGTAGACTTTAAATGGTACACATTTGATATTCAGGCAGATTTAAGTAACATGCTCCAGTGTCTCCTGCTGGCATTCAAACTCAAACCTAGATCTATCTGACTCCAATAGTTTCTCCTCCACCAATGGATTTTAATATTTTCTGATACCCTCAGAAATACATTTTACTTAAAGGCCCAAAAGAAACACACATATGTACTTTTAACGAGTATGATATACTTTATTTTCTACCCTATTTTCTACTATTGTTTAAAGTATATTGTAAATTACATTGATTTTTTTAATCCAATGATAGGGTTGCAACCAGTAAGTTGAACAACACTGCACTCTACCATACCATAGGATTCATTAAACAAGTAATTATAAAGTGCCTACTATATGTTTGGCTCTGGCCATGCAGATGCCATAGCATGAGAATAGGGACATGGTGGTCATCATCAAGTCCATTTGCATTAGGATTTGAGATTTCCATCCTTTTACCCTGTGGCACTTTTGGGAATGCAGAATCAAGCCCTGATTTCCAGTTCACTCATTAGCAGCTACTCTGCTGGACTGAGCTCCTTTTAGATGCTGACAGGAAGAAGAGGAAAAAAAAAGAAAAAAAAAACACTTCCTCTACAAGAGCTTGCAAACCTTCCACTGAGGCTTAAGTCTGGTTTGAGCAGGTAGATGTGGTTACATTTTAGGGGTTTGTTTTCACTCAACACTTAATTTTATTATAACTTGAATTATAAAGTTAAGATGATGGAGATTTAGGAAAATAAATACTGTATGATTTTACCTTGCCAGAAATCTGGCACACAATTCTGAAAATTCTCAATTTAGACATGTTTTATTCCATTTGAAAAAAAAAATTAACTATATGCTAAAATGTACTCACATTGTAATTTTATGTGCATGCATTAACTCAACTTTTTAAATTTTAAAGTCAAGAGATTAAATAAAATTCTTTTTACTATAAAATAGATTGTATTGGCACTGCATGTTTTTCCTCTGCTGGACTTCCTGCCCTCACGACCTCTTAGTGGCACATGTTGCCACACTAAAAGCAGGAGGCCAAGGGATCTATCTGTACCTAATTTGTCAGACTTTTGCAAAGCAATGTAGCTTTCTCACATCAAGAGAAATAAGAGACCTGTTGCAAATTACCCCTCCAACTCACAGATGAACTTCTCTTGGGCCAACTGGGTGCCATCTTAGACTCCACATGGAATCCAGAGATTACTTAAGTGATTGTCTAAACAATGGTGAAGGGAGAGTTCTCTGGGCATTCTAGTGGGTTTAATAAATGTGCATATGAATCTCATTTCAGTGGCTGCTTATTGGGAAAGAGATTCAAAGCACCACTCCAGGGTGGGTCCCCAAGGATGAGAGTCAGCAAAGCTCTAAGCTATTTGTGTGTGTGTCTGTGTGTGTTACAAAGGGTTGTGCTTGTGCCCTAACCAGTTTGGCCCAGTGGATAGAGTGTCGACCTGCAGACTGAAGGGTCCCGGATTCAATTTCGGTCAAGGGCATGTACCTTGGTTGTGAGCACATTCCCAGTGGTGTGTGTGCAGGAGGTAGCTGAATCGATGTTTCTCTCTCATCGATGTTTCTAACTCTCTATTCCTCTTCCTCTCTCTTACTCTCTGTAAAAAATCAATAAAATATATATTTTTTAAAAAGCAAAAAACTAAAAAACAAAGGGTTGTGCTGTGTACCTGATATCAAAAAGCAGTCAGCCCTTTTTCCCTGGTTGGTGAGTGAATGTACCCATGGAGGGCAACCCTTTGATTTTGACTTATTGCCTTATTGTGCCTCTCCTTGCCCCCTTTTATATTCAACACTTGTTATATTACATGGTCTCCCTTGAAAGACTCTGCAAGTGCCAGTGGCTTTAGCTGCTATTTACAGAATATCATCAGACTAAGCTGTTTACCCAATACCTAAATAATCTTCATTAACATTGAACTAAAACTTTATCATTACTAAATTTAATTATATTTACAATATAAATTAATTTGTTGCAATAACCTATAAGTACTATAGCTTGTATGATCTGCATTGATTTCCTAGGGCTAGCATAACAAAAACCCACAAACAAGGTGGCTTAAAAATAGCAGTTTATCCTCTCACAGTTCTGGAGGCTGACAGTATGAATCAAGGTATGAGCAGCACCATGCTCTCTCTGAAGATCTAGAAAAGAATTCTTTCCTAATGGCTCATGATAATCCTTGGTTTGTGCACACCACTCTCATCTCTGCCTTTATCTTCATGTGGATTCTACCATGTATGCCTCTGTATCTGTTATCACAGAGGGAATCTGAGTTCAAATCCCTTTCTCTTATACAGATACCAGTCATTGGTTTTAAAGACCAACCATAGTCCAGACTGTTTCATTCAAACCTGTCTACCAGAGAGGTCTCCTTACCTCCCATTGCACCTTTCTGGTTATAGGGGCAGTGGATGGTGCCTGTGGCAGAAAGACAAACAAGGGGCCCCAGACTTAAATCCATCTGCACAATGGAGATACCAGTTTTTCTTCCTCTAATGGTAGGGCAGAAGGAGGAATGGCTTTCTGTACCAGGCCCTTCAGTTGAATGAAGGAAAAGAAGGCTCAGTTTCAGTACAACTGCCAAGACTCCTAAGGCAGGAGGAACTGAGGGTCATGCAACCCCATCTTATTTCTAGGCTTCTGTGATCTCTTGTGTCCCCTTTTTTTTGGGTTCCCCCTTGATTTATGAAACTAGGGGAGATGATCACTTCCTGTTGAAATTACTATGAAAATGATAAAATGATTCACTGATCACATCTGCAAAGACTATTTGTAAATAAAAGTCACATTCTGACTTTCTAGGTCATAATTATTGGGGAGATGCTATTCAACTTAGCATATTACCCCAGTTTACAATTGAGGATATTGGAGGTCAGAAGTCATTAGATATCAAATTTCAGCTTTTCATTCTTCTTACTTGTCTGTCTTAATTCAAACAGTCACCAATAATTTATACTACTGAGTGCCTACTACGAAGGGCCACCTACGTTTATTATTGCTAGACCTCCCCATGTCCCTGAAAGGTAGATATTATTATTTCATAGTTAAGGATGAGAAATTGAGGCTCAGCAATATTAGTGGATTTTCTGAAGGAGAGTTACCCAAGAAGAATGGAGCTCATGTCCAGCATGGTCAGCTGGGTGCGTGTTCCCTTTTCATTATGCCACGTTTCAACAAATTCCTGCTTCTGTTTCCTTCATGATGTCTAGAAAATAAACCCTTCCTTCTGCCTCCTCAAAGTCAAGATGTTAAACATGTTCATTTTAAGCCTTCTGATGAAATATGGAAAGGATGTAGGCCCTGAAAAAAAGAAAACATATTATTGTGGAAAACCCTCTTTCTTCGTTTTGAAAGAGGACACACAGAAGGCTGAGAGACATATAAAAATATGCTCAAAGTCACTAATCATCTGAGAGATGCAAATAAAAAAAAACAAGATACCATCTCACACCTGTTAGAATTGATGTTATCAACAAATCAATAAATGACAAGTGCTGGCAAGGATATGGAGAAAAAAAAGAACCCTACTGCACTGCTGGTGGGAATACAGACTGGTGCAGCCATTGTTTAAGACAGTAACTCTTTTTTTTCTTAAAAAGTTAAAAATGATGAGAGGAACCAAGATGGCACATAAGAAAACACCTATCTTGCTGCCCCACACAACAATTCCAAAACTACAACTTAACGACAGAACAAACGTCATCCAGAATCACTGGAAGGCTGGCTGAGAGAAAATTCCACAAATAAAAGTAAAGATAGGACACTGTGACTCAGAGGAGTGGCAGAGCGCAGCATTAAAGATACTCGAGGAGACAGAGGTTTGGAGTCCTGCGTGTGCTAGCCAAGAGGGCAGGTGGCTGCAAACCTGACTGGTTTTCTCCAACGGGGAGGGCGGAGGAGTCCCACTGCACTAATTGCCCAGTTCTGGGCAAGGTCCGGGGAGCCCATACTCATAAGGGGTGGAACTGGGCAGTGGGAAAGCACACTGAAGCCTGGCGCAGCAGAGGTCTGCGAGCTTGTGGAGAGGGCAAGCTTGTGGAGAGTGCATGTAAACTTAGAACAGCAGTTTGCGTGTAAACTTGGGAACAGAAGTGCGCGACCGCACAGAGAGGACTCATGACTTGCTCCCTTGTTTGGGAGACCACTGGACTGCATTGTGTTGCAACCCTGGGCGAGACTTTGGGGGTGCGGACTCATTTGGGGAGAGGCTGAGTTGTCTGGCAGAGGGTGGAGATCGGCGGCAATTTTTCTCGGGGGTATGTTCAGCCATTACCACCCTTCACAGAGACCCTGGTGGTGCATAGGGCAGAGTTGATGCTGCCTGCTCAGCCTGGAGACTCCACCCATCCAACGTGAACACAGCTTACCCTCACACTCAATTGGCCTGAGGTCAAACCCTCCTAGTGCTAACAACAATAAGCTGGGCTTAACTTCAGCAATACTGTACAACCCATAGGGCTGCAGCAAGAGTATCCACCTCAGGTAACTGGGGAGGCTGAGCCACTGTCCCTTAGAGGACATCTACCACATAAAGCTAATCGACCAACTCAGGAAAGCAGCCACAATGCAGAGACATGGAAAGAAATCAGATGTGAAAGAAATGGAGGAAAAAAGATGACTAGACATAGAGTTCAAAACCACGGTTATAAGGTTTTTCAAGAGGCTCCTAGAAAAGGCCGAGACCTACAAGGAAATGAACAAGACCTATGAGGAAATGAACAAGACCTATGAGGAAATGAACAAGACCTATAAGAATATGAAAAAGGACCTACTAGAAATTAAGCATACACTGACTGAAATAAAAAATATTATACAAAGACCTAAAAGCAGTCCAGATGGCCGCAAGAACCAAGTCAAAGATTTTAAATACAAAGAAGCAAAATCCACTCAGCTGGAAAAGCAAAAAGCAAAAAGAATCCAAAGCATTGAAGATAGTGTAAGGGGCCTCTGGGACAACCTTAAGCATACCAACATCCAAATTATAGGGGTGCCAGAAAAAGAGAGAGAGGAAGATAATGAAAACCTACTTGAAGAAATAGTGACCAAAAACTTCCCCCACCTGGTGAAAGAAATTGATTAAAAACCCAAGAAGTCCACAGAACCCCAAAATATAGGAATCTAAAGAGGAACACACCAAGACACATCATAATTAAAATGCCAAGAGCAAAAGAAAAAGAGAGAATATTAAAAGCAGCAAGAGAAAAACAGTTAATTACCTATAAGGGAGCACCCATACGATTGTCAGCAGATTTCTCAACAGAAATGATGCAGGCCAGACGGCAGTGGCAAGAAATATTCAAAGTGATGAATAGCAAGAATCTACAACCAAGATTACTCTATCCAGCAAAGCTATCATTCAGAATTGAAAGTCATATAAATTGCTTCTCAGATAAGAAAAAGCTAAAGGAGTGCATCACCGCCAAACCAATATCATGTGAAATGCTGAAAGATATTCTATAAGAAGAGGAAAGATAAAAAGGTAAAAATATAAATTATGAACAACAAATACAATCCATCAACAAATGAACCTAAAAATCAAGTGAATTAATAATCTGATGAACAGGATAAACTGGTGAATATAACAGAATCATGGACATAGAGAGGGAATGGACTGACAATTCTTGGGGAGAAAAGGGGTGTGGGAGGTGCAGCAAGAGACTGGACAAAAATCATGCACCTATGAGAGAGGACAGTGTGGGGGAGGTGAGGGCGGAGGGTGGGATGGGTTCCAGGTGGAGGGGGGCTATAGGGAGAAACAATGTAATTAATAGACTGAACAATAAAGATACTTTTTAAAAAGTTAAAAATGAAACTCTCATTTGACCCAGTGATCCCACTTCTAAGCATATATCCCAAGAAACCAGAAACCAATCAGAAAGGATATATGCACCCCTATGTTCATAGCAGCACAATTCACCATAGCTAAGATTTGGAAACAGCCTAAGTGCCCATCAGCAGATGAGTGAATTAAAAAACTGTGATACATCTACCCAGTGGAATACTATGCTGCCATAGAAAAGAAGTAACTTTTACCATTTGCAACAGCCTGGATAGAACTAGAGACTATTATGCTAAGCAAAATAAGCCAGTCAGAAAAATATAAATACCACATGATCTCACTCATAAGTGGGATATAATGATCAACATAAACTGATGAACAAAAGTAGATCCAAAGACAAATGTCAGGGAAGGTAGGGGTTAGAGATCAACCAAAGAACTTACATGCATGCATATTAGCATGATCAATGCACATAAACACTGGGTTGGTGAGGGCTTGCCCTTGAGGGTGGTAATGGCGAGGGGGGGAATCAAAGTGGGGGAAAAAGAGACATATATAAAATTTTAGACAATAAAAACCACCACCAACAAAAACAACAACAACTCTCTTTCTTGAGCCCTCATAGCTTGAATGGATAAGAAAATGGGTTAAATGGACACTGGGAGATGATAATGCAAAGGACTGTTGAAAGGGTGCATGGCAGAGCTATTCAGCCTTGCCTGTATCTTTAGAGGCACCTGAGGAGCTTCTGAAAATTCTTCTGCTCAGATCCTTCTTCCAAAAAGTTTGGATTTGGCTACAGATTAGGCACTGGGAGTTTAGAAGCACCTTTAGGTCTTTCTAATGTATCCAACCTGGAAGAGCTACAACTTTCTTTCTCAGTTGCCTTCTCCAGCCTGGCCATCCTGATGCTCAGCATATTTGGTGGCATGACTGATGCCTGGTCGCTTTGGATGCAACATCAGAGGTGTCTTTAAGGCAGAGTGCAGGGCCAGGCTCTGGGAATGCTCAGAGACCATACAGAGCTTTTTGACTGGATATTCTCACATCTATTTACACACCTCAATTCACTTTCTCAGCAGAGAAAGAGCCCGGACTAGAACATGGTGGGAACTCCTTGTGGCTATTCTGTAAACAGTCAGCCTCTAGATTAAACTGCAGCCTCAGTTCTCCTGGTCTCCAGCCTGTAGGCCACCCTACAAAGCCTGGACTTGCCAGCCTCTTCAATGCCATGAATCCATTCCTTAAGTTAAATCTATCAATCATACATGTATGTGCATGTGTGCACACGTACACACACACACACACACACACACACACACACACACCTGTGGGTTCTGTTTCTCTGGAGCACCCTGACTGATGCCCTCCTCTACCTCCCCCTGGGTTTGCCCCGCAGCCCTGTTTGGCACCTGCCTTCACTCACTGGTCCTCTGGAGCATTTGCATGCAGTCCCTGTGACTCATAGGCCTATAATAAGCCCTCTGCTTCCATTTGCCAAAGTCTCTCTCTTCCCTTCATTCAAGAGTCTCCCGAAATCCCACATGTTCCAATCAAGGAAACAACAATCTGCCCTCCCTCAGATGAGCTCATTCAGTGAACATATTTCAGGAAGGAAGCACTAATGTATGAGTGTTGCTTCAAAACTGTTCCACTCGTGACCGTAAGGGAACTTGGTGTTTCAAAATGCTGTGCCTTAACGATTGGGTTAGTCAGGGCATTCATGTTTGGCAAATGTGCTAATGATTCTTATAAGGCCATGGTCTTAGATGGGAATTTCTGATTGAGGTACTGAAGACCACTGCCCTCTAAGGTTACAGATTTTACAAACATCCTCAACTACCATACTGCTCAAGTAACATTTCTACCAGGTGAATTGGTGAGAAGCTGTGAAGGAGTCACTGCAAATCCATAAGCGTATGTCCTTTTGACCATGGGTCACTCTGTCTTACTCCTGGGAGCAAGACCCATCGTATATAATAAAAGAGAAACATGCAAATTTGACCTTACATTCGTTCCTGATTGGCTATGCTACCAGTTAATCAGGAGCAGGGTCGGGGCCAAGTGGTGCAAGCGCTGGGCCCTGGGGTGGAGATGAAACGCTGGTGGTGGTGGTGGTGGTGGTGGCGGCATGGCGAGTGCCCAGCCCCAGGGCGCTGTGAGGGGAAGCTGTGGCAGCAGCAGCAGTGGTGGCGGTGGCAGGGAGCTCCCGGGCCCCGGACACTGTGAGTGGAAGTGGCCGCGAGCGCCCAGCCCCTGGAGCTGGGTGGCTGCAGGCAGCCGGGGCTGAGCTGAGCAGGGCAATGGCTGGGTGCCCAAGGCCTAAAGCCTTTTCAGAGGCTTTAGGCCTTGGGCAGGCTGGGGGTGAGCCATCAATTGGACATCCCCTGAGGGCTCCCAGTATGTGAGAGGGGGCAGGTTGGGTTGAAGGACAACCCACCCCGAGTGCATGAATTTCATGCACCAGGACCCTAGTTATTATATAAGCTCAAAACAAATGATCAATACATAAAGTCCACAGCAAGGCACACAATCACTGATCTGGTGATTCATTAACCTCGTCTGTGTTTACCTGCAGGCCATCCCAGAGTCAGAGGCCATTAGTAGCTCATAGAGGTTACTGCAAAAGAACTGCAAAGTTCTAATCACTGTCCCATGCACTGTGGTTGATGGAAGGTTGGGGGGATACTATTTCCCTTTCCTACTGCACATAGGGAGTATCCCTGTAATGTTTCTGCAACCACCATTACACCACATTCCCAGTGGGCATTGCAGGGGCTACAGAACACACAGCCTTAAAGCTCCATCAATGCGCCACAGTTCCAAAGACCCCTAAATGTCTTGGGGAGAGGGTGGTGGCCAGAGGATGAAGAAGGCCTAAAGTATAAGCTCATATTATAGGGGCTACTGCAATGTTGGAAAGAGGGTGAGCTTTATAGGCAGATAAAATTCAGTTAGTCCTATTTCCACAGCCTTGGATGACTCATTCACCTTTCAGAGCTGGCTTTCTCATACATAAATTTGGTGTGAGATATTTACCTTGTATTAGAGTTCCTGGAATATATGGAGGAACGTCATAATGGATCTGGAGTACACCAGAATGTGGCAGTCAGTAAACATCACTTTTCTTGTCTCCTCTCTTAACACAAGAGCTCTATTAATCCAATGAAGGGTATTTAATGGTTATCCTTTGTGAACCTGGTAGATTTAGTGTTAAGTCACCATGGACAAAACAGCCAATGGGCACAGGGGGTCAGAATAACTTATTTTCTGTGTGACTTTACAGAATCAGTAAGAGGGTCTCAATCATTCCCTGACTTGAAGTATAATTGTGAGACTATTACCCAACAGAATAAAAAATGGGGAGAAGGCAATGAAAACTTGTAAATGCCATAGATTTCAGGAATCCTAGATTTTAGAACCCTCTGTTTTCAAAAAGCACTAAAATTTCAACAAATATCACATCAGGAGGCTTACATTAAGGGAAGCAACCCATTGCAAACTCCTCCTTCTTGCCACCTGACATAGGAGAAGACCTCCTGGGCAGTCTTTGCATTACAAGGCACCAGAGACACATTCATTTCTTTTTAATTAACAACAAATAAGGAGGCCACTCTTGACATTTGAAAATAGAGCATTTAAAGCACATTTGTTGACTTTAAATTCTCGCATTATGTAATAAGATGAATTGGCAGAATGGCCTCACAATGGTAGCATACATTTAGTGGGGTGGGGGAGAGCATATATTCTCTTCTAGTCTTCAACTACATTTTTTTAACTTTCACGAATAATTCCAGTGCTACAATAAATGGAATGATGAGAGACCTCTGGTGGCTAAACTGACTCTTCACTTTACTCAAAGATATTAAAACAAATGATCTTATGTTTTGCAAGTCCTATGCCTTGTTCCAATTAGCAACTTGCTGCAGGAACTACATCTTTTCTCCACCTGTGCCTGTCACCCTAGGGTAAAAAGATGATGAGATGTTTTATTTTATTTTCAGTCTCTTTGATGCTCATGCTCAGAAAATATTAGGGCAAATTATTTAATCCTTGCCCTGAGGGGGGGGGGGGGAACACCCTACATTTTTAGAAATTTAATTTTCAGACATTTATGTAACAAATATCTATTGGGCATCTACAACAAGTCAAACGCCATACTAGGTTCTATAAGAAATAAAAGGAAAATTAAAATATAATCTAATTGCAAGTAGTTTATGATAGTTCAGTACAGAAAGGAACAGCCTTGAATTAAAAAAATTTTTTATAAACTTAATTGTTTTATCATGTATACTAGAGGCCCAGTGTGTGAAATTCATGCACTCAGGGGGGGTCCCTCAACCCAGGCTGCACCCTCTCACAGTATGGGATCCTTTGGGGGATGTCTGCCTGCCAGCTTAGGCACGATCCCCTAGGGAATCGAGCTTAAGCCTGCAGGCAGATATCCCTCTTACAGTCTGGGACTCTCACAGCCTGGGATCCCTCGCTTCTTACTCCCTGCCTGCAGTGGAGGCGAGAGAGGCTCCTGCCACTGCCGCTGTGCTTGCCACCATGAGACTGACTTCTGGCTGAGTGGTGCTTGTCCTGCAGCTCCTGTGTTGAGTGTCTTCTCCCTGGTGGTCAGTGCATGTCATAGTGACCAGTCATTTTGCCATTTGGTCTATTTGCATATTAGGGTTTTATTAGATAGAATTAAATTTTCTTTGAAGCAATATGCTTTTAGGTTCTCTGCCTTCTATTCACTCAGAATCTGAGCACCATTCTGGACTCTTCCTTCTCCCTCTTGCCAATACAGTTATTTATCATGTCCTGCCAATTCTCTTTTCTTTGTTTCTATTGACACGTTTAGCTTAAGGAACCATCGTTTTGGGTTCTTACAATACACTTTAAAAATATTTTTAAATTATTTTAAGTGGGTAATACATGCATACACTGTAAAATCAGTGTACAATAGTGCCTGCATAAAAAGTAAGTCTTTCTCATACTTTAGCCACTCAGTTCCCCTCTTCAAAAGCAACTACAATTCCAATCTCTTGCAGATGCTTCCACATACACTGAGTGGCCAGATTATTATGATCTCTGAATGCATAATAATCTGGTCACTCAGTGTATGTCCTATGTAATAAAAGGCTAATATGCAAATTGTCCCTTCGACCAGGAGTTCGACCAGCAGGCAAGCCAGCCAACTGCCCATGTCCCCTCCCCCTGGCCAGGCTAGCAGGACCCAACCCATGCACGAATTCATGCCTCTAAAATATATACCGTATTTTCCGGCTTATAAGATTACTTTTTAACCCAGGAAAATCTTCTCAGAAGTCGGGAGTCGTCTTATACGCAGGATGTAAAAATACCATAGCTTGCAGTTATGATGGGCATTGCTAACTCACCAGGGACTTGCCTGCCACTTGCTCTCTCTCTCTATTGTTTGTTATCTTCCTCTTATCATCATCAGTTCCAGTTGTCTTATATGCCAGAAAATACAGTGTGTGTGTGTGTGTGTGTGTGTGTGTGTGTGTGTGTGTGTGTGTATGTATATATACCATACTAGAGGCTCAGTGCATGAAAATTGTCCACAGTGGGAGGGGTCCCTCAGCCCAGCCTGCACCCTCTCTAATCCGGGACCCCTTGAGGAATGTCTGATTGCCCAGTCGGACATGCCTTTCAGGAGTGCTGACTCCCACCTGCTAGCCTGCCTGCCTGATTGCCCCTAACTGCTTCTGCCTGCCAGCCTGAACACTCCCTAACCACTCACCTGCCAGTCTAATTGATGTCTAACTGATCTCCTGCCAGTCTGTTTGCCCCCAATTTCCCTCCTCTGCTGGCCTGGTCTCTCCTAAATGCCCTCCCCTGCAGGCTTGATCACCATCAACTGCCCTCCCTTGCAGGTGTGGTCCCTCCCAACTGCCTGGCCTTGCAGGCCTGGTCACCCCTAACTGCCCTTCCCTGCGGGCCCAGTCACCCCCAACTTTCCTCCTCTATTGGCCTGGTCACCCCTAACTTCCCTCCCTGGCAGGCTTTATTGCCCCCAACTGCCCTCCCTTGCAGGTCTGGTCCCTCCCATCTGCCCTCACGTGCTGGCCATCTTGTGGTGACCATCTTATATCCACATGGGGGCAGGATCTTTGACCACATGGGGGCAGCCATATTGTGTGTTGGAAATGGTCAATTTGCATATTACTCTTTTATTAGATAGGATAGAGGCCTGGTGCATGGGTGGGGGCCAGCTGGTTTGCCCTGAAAGGTTTCCCAGATCAGGGTGGGGGTTCCCGTGGAGCATTGGGTGGCCTGAGCAAGGGGACTGTGGTGGTTTTCAGGCCAGCCACACCCCCCAGTGACCCAAGAGGAGGCCCTGGTATCTGGGATTTATTTATATTCTACAATTGGAACTTTATAGTCTGGAGCAGACCCAAGCCTTCTGCTCACTCCATGGTGGCAGCCATTTCTGTTGGGATTGAAACTTTGTATTCTGGAATGGAGGTCTAGGCTAGCCAGGGCTGCAGAAGTTTGGCTTGCTCCATTGCCGGGGGCAACCCTAACCTCTGCTCTCTCCAGTTTTGTGTCTGCGCCATTTCTGTTGGGGTTTATGTAACTTCTATAATTGAAACTTTGTAGCATTGAATGAAGGCCTAGGCCCGCAAGGGCAGGCAGAAAGCTTGCCTTCCTCCATTGCCAGGGAAACCCAAGCCTTCCTCTTGCTCTCAGTGGATGCATCCATTTTGGTTAGGGTTTATTTGCATATTTGCTCCTGATTGGTTTGTTGGCATGGTTTATGGACATGGCTTGTGGGTGTAGTGAAGGTGTGGTCATTTGCATATTACTCTTTTATTAGATAGGATATATATATATATATATATACACACTGAGTGGCCAGATTATTATGCTTTCAGAGATCATAATAATCTGGCCACTCAGTGTATACTGTATTTGTGTCCAGGCTCATACATATTTTTCCACAAATGATGATACACTATTCTGAACCTTGTCTTCACATCTTTCTGTACATGTTGGAGAAAATCAAAATCAGTACAAAGAGGGCTGTTTCATTCATTTTTTAAAAAAATTATTTATTGTCTAAAGTTTTACATATGTCTTCTTTTTCCCTGCTTGACACCCATCCCCCCACAGTCATTCCCACTCTGGTTAAGTCCTCACCACCCCAGTGTCTGTGTCCTTTGGTTATGCTAATATGAATGCATACAAGTCCTTTGGTTGCTCTCTAATTCCCCCTCCTCTGCTATTTGTCTCTGGAACTATTCTTATTCATCAAATTATGTTGATCATTATATCCCACACTAGAGGCCCAGTGCACAAAATTTGTGCACTGGGGGGGAGGGAATGTCCCTCAGCACAGCCTGCACGCTGTCCAATCTCATCCCTGTGGGATCGGGCCTAAACCAGCAGTTAGACATCCCTCTCATAATCCAGGACTGCTGGCTTCCAACCGCTCATCTGCCTACTGCCTGATCACCCCCTAACCATTCCACTGCCAGCCCAAGTGCCCCCAACCGCCCTCCCCTGCCAACCTGGTTACCCCTAACTACCCTTCCCTGCTGGCTTGGTCACCCCCAACTGTCCTCCCCTGCAGGCCTTCTTGTGATGATCATCTTTGACCACATGGAACAGCCACCTTTGACCACATGGGAGTGGCCATCTTGTGCAAGGGCATAAGGGCCAATTTGCATATTACCTCTTTATTATATAGGATATGAGTGAGATCATATGATATTTATGTTTCTCCAAATGGCTTTTTTTGCTTAGCATAATACTCTTCAGTTCCATCCATGCTGTTGCAAATGGTAAAAGTTCCTTCTTCTTTTTAGCAGCATAGTATTCTATTGAGTAGATGTACCACAGGTTTTTTTTTCTTTATTGATTAAAGTATTACATATGTGTCCTTATCCCCCCACTGCCCCTCTCCACATCCCACTCGTGCCCTCACCCCCTGGTGTCTGTGTCTATTGGTTAGGCTTACATGTGTGCACACAAGTTTTTTGGTTGCTCTCTTCTCCTTACTCCTATCCTTCTCTACTTCCCTCTGAGGTTTGATGGTCTGATCTATGTTTCTATCTCTGTTCATCAGTTTACGTTGTTCATTATATTCCACAAATGAGTGAGATCATGTGATGTTTATTTTTCTTTGGCTGACTTATTTCACTTAGCATAATGTAGTATTCCATGCTATTACAAATGGTAGTGTAGTATTCCATTGTGTAGATGTTCACAGTTTTTAATCCACTCATCTGCTGATGGGCACTTAGGTTGTTTCCAAATCTTAGATATTGTAAATTGTGCTGCTATGAACATAGGGGTGCATATATCATTTCTGATTGATGTTTCTGCTTTCATGGGATATTGTCCTAGCAGTGGGATTAGTGGGTCAAATGGGAGTTTCATTTTTAACTTTTTGAGGAAACTCCATACTGTTCTCCATAGTAGCTGCACCAATCTGCATTCCCACAAGCAGTGCAGAAAGGTTCCTTTTCCTGCATATCCTCACCAGCACTGGTTGTTTGTTGAAGATAGCCATTTTGGCATGTTTGAGATGGTATCTCATTGTTGTTTTGATTTGCATCTCTTGTATGATTAGTGATTTTGAGCATGTTTGCATATATTTTTTAGCCTTCTGTATGTCCTCTTTCAAAAAGTGTCTATTCGAGTCTTTTGCCCATTTTTTGAGTTGATCATTTATCTTCCTTTTGTTTGTTAAGTTGTATGAGTTCTCTGTAAATTTTAGAGGTTAGGCCTTTGTCAGAAATTTCATTGGCAAATATGTTCTTCCATGCAGTGGGATGTCTTATTGTTTTGTTCATGGTTTCTTTTGCTGTGCAGAAGTTTTTTATTTTGATGTACTCACATTTGTTTATTTTCTCCTTAGTCTCCATTGCCCTACAAGCTGTGTCAAAAAAGATATTGCTAGGAAATATGTCTGATATTTTGCTGCCTATAAAGTCTTATAGGATTTTTATGGTTTCCCATCTTACATTTAAGTCCTTTAACCATTCTGAGTTTATTTTTGTGTATGGTATAAATTGGTGATGTAGTTTCATATTTTTGCACGTATCTGATCAATTTTGCCAACACCATTTATTGAAGAGACTGTCTTGATTCCATTATATGCTCTTGCCTTCTTTGTCGAATATTAATTGAGCATAATGGTTTGGATCAATTTCTGGGTTCTCTGTTCTGTTCTATATGTCTGTTCTTATGCCAGTACCAGGCAGTTTTGAGAACCATACCTTGGACATACAGCTTGATATTTGATATTGTGATCCCTTCAACTTTGTTCTTCTTTCTCAGGATTGCTATGGCTCTTCAGGGTCTTTTTTTTATTCCAGATGAATTGTTGCAGAGTTTTTTTTTAGATCTTTGAAGTATGCCATAGGTATTTTAATGGAGATTGTATTGAATCTGTAGATTGTTTTGGGTGGTATGGATATTTCAATGATGTTGATTGTACCAATCCATGAATATGGTATGTTCTTCCATTTGTTTATGTTTTCCTCTATCTCTATCTTCACCATCTTGTAGGTTTCTGAGTATACATCTTTTGCTTCATTAGTTAAGTTTATTCCTAGGTAACATAACTTTTTTGGTGCAATGTAAATAGGATTTTTTCCCCTTTTTATTTCTGTGATTTCATTATTGGTGTATAAAAAGGTCATAGATTTCTGGATGTTAATTTTGTATCCTGCTACATTGCTGAATTAATTTATTAGGTCTAGTAGAATTTTGATGGAGTCTTTGGGTTTTTCTATGTATAGTATCATGTCACCTGAATAAGGACAGTTTTACTTCTTCTTTTCCAATTTGGATGCCTTTTATTTCTTCCTCTTGTCTGATTGCTATGGCAAGCAATTTCAGTACTATATCGAACAGGAGTGGTGAAAGTGGGCACCTCTGTCTTGTTCTCATTCTCAGGGGAAATGAGCTTAGTTTTGCCCATTGAGTATGATGTTTGCTGTAGTTTTGCCATATAAGGCTTTTATTATATTGAGGTATGATCCCTCTATTCCACTTCGCTGAGAGTTATCAAGAAACAGTGTTGGATTTTGTCAAATGATTTTTCTGCATCAATTGATATTATTATGTGATTTTTGTCTCTCAATTTGTTTATGTGATGTATCACATTTATTGATTTGTGGATATTGTACCACCCTTGCATCTCTAGAATAAATCCCACTTGGTCATGGTGTATGATCTTTCTAATGTAATGCTGAATCCGATTTGCTAGAATTTTCTTGAGGATTTTAGCATCTATGTTCATAAAAGGTACTGGCTTATTGTTCTCTTTTTGTGGTGTCTTTATCTGATTTTGAAATTAGGGTAATATTGGCTTCATAGAAAGTGCTTGGAAGTGTTCTGTTCCTTCATCTTGAATTTTTTGGAATAGTCTGAGTAGGATAGGTTGTAGTTCTTCTTTGAATGCTTAATAGAACTCCCCTGGGAAACAGGGCTTTTGTTTATTGGAAGATTTTTTTTATCACTGCTTCAAATTCTTCATTAGTTATTGTCCTGGTCAGGTTTTTTTATTCTTCCTGATTGAGTTTTGGGAGCTTGTATTTTTATAATAATATGTCAATTTCATCTAGGTTGACCAGTTTGTTGAAGTAGAGTTGTTCATATTATTTTTTCATAATCCTTTGTATTTCTGTGGGATCTGTTGTTACTTCATCTCTTTCATTGCTGATTTTGTTTATTTGGGTCCTCTCACTTTGCTTTTGGTGAGCCTGGCTAGAGGTTAATCAATCTTGTTTATCCTTTCAAAGAACCAGCTCTTGGTATTGTTGATCTGTTGTATTGTTTTTTTGTTTTTTTTCCTCTGTCATTTATTTCCACTCTGATCTTTATTATTTCCTTCCTTCTGCTCACTCTGGGCTTTTCTCATTACTCTCCAACACTTTGAGTTGGAGGGTTAGATAACTTATTACCATTTTTACTTTTTGTGTTTGTTGTTTGTTTTTAGGTAGTCCTGTAGAGCTATGAACTTCCCTCTCAAGACTGTTTTCACTATGTCCCATAGATTATTGGATTGTTGTGTTTTCATTGTCATTTGTTACTTTGATGTTTTTTATTTCTTCTTTGATCTTTTTGGTAACCTGATCATTGTTTGATAACATATTATTTAGCCTACAGGTATTTGAATTTTTAATTGTTTTTATTATAGCCCATCTCTAATTTTATGCCGTTGTGACCTGAGAAGATGATTGATACGATTTTTATCTTCTTGAATTTGGAGAGACTTTGTCTGTGTCCCAATATGTGGTCTAGCTTTGAAAATGACCCATGTGCACTTGAGAAGAATGTATATTCTGTGGTTTTGGGGTGAAATGTCATGAAGATGTCAATTAATTCCATCTGATCTAGTGAGTCAATTAGGATTGATTTTTCTTTGCTGATTTTTTGTTTAGAGTATTTGTACAATGGTGTCAGTGGGGTATTAAAGTCCCCTTCTATGACTGCATTGCTGTCAATATCTCCCTTGATATCCTCCAGAAGTATTTTTTTTATGTATTTGGGTGTTCCTGTATTGAGTGCATATATGTTTACCAGTGTTATATCTTCTTTTAGTGTTATGATGTGGCCTTCCTTATCTCTTCTTGTGGCCTTCACATTGAGGTCTGATTACTCAGGTATAAGTATTGCTACCCCAGCTTTTTTTCTTGTTATTTCATTTCCATTCACCTGAAAACTCTTTTTCATTCCCTTCACTATCAGTCTGTGTGAGGTCTTTGTTCTGAGGTGGGTCTCCTGTTGATAGCAGATATATGGGTCATGTTTTCTTATTCACTCATCTACCTTATGTCTTTTGATTGGGGCATTTAATCCATTTACATTTAAAGTTATTATTGATAGGTACTTGTTTGTTGCCATTCTTATTCTTTATGGCTGTGTTCCTTCTTCCTTTGCTATTTCGTCTTTTTATAGAAGTCCCTTTTGCATTTCTTGCATTGCTGATTTAGTGATAATAACCTCCCTTAGTCCTTTTTTTGTCTGTGAAGCTCCTGATCTTACACTCAACTTTGATTGGTAGCCTTGCTGGGTAGAGTATTCTTAGATTCAGACCCTTGCTTTGCATGACTTTGTATATTTTATTTCATTCCCTCTGGCCTGATGTGTTTTCTTTGAGAAATTAGTCAATAGTCTGATGGGAGATCCCTTGTAAGTAACTTTCTGTCTCTATCTGTCAGCCTTTAAGATTCTTGTTTTGTTGTTGGTGTTTGCTAATTTAATTATAATGTGTCTTGGTGTTGGTCTTTTTGGGTTCATCTTGTTTAAGACTCTGTGAGATTCTTGGATTTGTGTGAGTTTTTTCTTCCCGATATCAGGGAAGTTTTCTGTCATTATTTCTTCAAATATAGGTTTTCTATTCCTTGCTCAGTTTCTTCTCCTTTTGGGACCATTATAATGAAGATGTTGTTTCATTTCATGTTGTTCCAAAGTTTCCTTAGGCTCTCTTTTTGCTTTTTAAGTCTTTTTCCAATTGTTGCTCTGCCTGGGTATTTTTTCTACCTCATCTTCTAGCTCACTGATGCAGTCCTCTGCTTCTTCTAGTCTGTTGTTGATGCTTCCTATTGTGCTCTTTATTGCAGTGATGTCATTTTTCATTTCTTCTTGCTTCTTCATTTACTCTTGGTTCTTACACATATTATTGAATTTGTCTTCCATCTTTTCAATGTCCTTATGACAATTGCTCTGAATTCTTTCTCT
This sequence comes from Antrozous pallidus, assembly GCA_027563665.1. Classification (NCBI taxonomy): domain Eukaryota; kingdom Metazoa; phylum Chordata; class Mammalia; order Chiroptera; family Vespertilionidae; genus Antrozous; species Antrozous pallidus. The sequence goes on along the minus strand of CM050508.1, from coordinate 124,236,069 downwards.
GACATATTGCTTGCCTCCATTTTGTTTATTTCCTTTTCTGGTGATCACTCCTTTTCTTTCATATGTGGGCTGTTTCTTTGTCTCCCCATGTTAACTCCTCTCAGGGTGTCTGGTTATGTAGCTCTATCTCCTGCATTGACTCTATCTATGTGATCTATCACCTTTCTATCCATGGATTGCCTCATCAGCTGTGTTTAATTCACCATTTCTGGGTGGATGTTATTTGATTCAGCTTTTCCTTCTATCTGCTCTGTGAGAAGGCGCAGGACCCATCCGAGTATTCAGTGCCACTTTGTCTCCCTCTGGAAAAACTTTTTAGGTGCCTGCAGCTGGGAGGTTGGAGTCTTGGTGTTCATGGGTTTGAAACTGAGGCAGCTGGTTGCTGGGCATTGTGATTGTAGAGTCCCAGGAGGTATCTGAGGTCTCCTTGGTTAAAGGTAAGGCTGGGCTTGTGATCACAGCTGCTCTCCCATTCAAGATGGTGCAGTCTCTGTGGCAGAGCCAGCCACTCTAGGAGAGATTTCAGCAGTAGTAGAGGCTGCCCAGCTGGGAGAGCCTGATCTGCCAGTCCCCAAGAGTCCTGTGGAATATAGCAGTCCCTCACTCACAAATACAGAGACTCCCCACATGTCCACACACTCTCCTTTAGCTCTTTCACTCATACACTATCTTGCAGCTTACTGTCCTGTCAGCCATCATCTTCTGCCTCATTCGTTTTAAGAGATGCGTAGAATTTTATTATATGTATGTTACCATCATTTATGTAATCAGTTCCCTTTTGATGGAAATTCATATGGTTTCCAATCTTTTGCTGTTGTAAGTTGAGGATCTACTAAAGATAATCATTCAGACATCATTATGCTTATGTGCCAGAATGTACTTTGGATAAATTCCTAAAAGTGAAATTTTTGGAGAAAAGGAAATGTATGTATTTTTAATTTTGATAGTTATTGCCAAATTATTCTTCATAGAGGTTTTACTAATATCTATGCTCCCTGACAAAATATGAGATCATATTTTTCCAAATCCCTAAATACAGTGGGTTGTAAAATCCTGTGGGTAGAAATGGTATCTCAGCATAGTTTCAATTTACATTATTCTATTTTTGAGTGAAGTTGAACATTTTTTATGTTTAAGATGTAACTTAATGTGTGTTATTTATATGTATTTTCTATTAACAGATTTTTATGTTTTATGTATTTTTCTGTTTTAAGGGTTTTTTTCTTTTCTTACTGAACTACTAGGGGCCCGGTGCATGAAGATTCGTGAATGGGGGCTGGTCCCTCAGCCCAACCTGTCCCCTCACACATACTTGGAGCCCTCAGTGGATGTTCTACTGACCCCTTGCCCCTGGCCAAAGCTTTAGGTCTTGGGCACCCAGCCATCACCCTGCAATGGGGCTGATGGCTGGCTCTGCCCTGGCCACTTCAGCCCCACCCACCCAGCCCTGGCCTTAGCTCCGGCTGTTGGCAACCACCTGGTGACTGCCCAGCCCTGGGCCCTGTGCTCGGAGGATGTCTCGGCTCTGCCCCCAAGCCCAGACCTTAGCCCCAGCCCCTTCAAATCAGGGTCAGAGCTGCCTTCGGTACCACCCCAGAGAGGAGCACACTGGGCCCACTGTTTCCACGGCGGGGCAGGGAAGGTCCTGTCTGCCTTCCCCCTCCCCAACCCAGTGATGCCAACAAAAGGCAGCAGTTGAATGTGGAGAAGGGCCAGGCGGGAAGAGCTGGGATCCTGTGACCAGCATTTACTGGCCAGATTGTTTTCACACAGTCGCTCAGGATTTCCAGTGACGGCCGGACCTGGGAGGGGGATGCGTGTGTCTGCCAGGTACCGCTCTGACACCAAGTTCTGAGAAAAGGTGAACTGTAGGCCAGAGGCTATGCTAACGCCTCTTCCCTCCTTCAGGCTCTTCGGGAAAATACCACCTTCTGGCTGCAGGGCATAATCCTGGGTCGAGTGGGCACCACCACAGGCAGGGCCTACCCCAACCTGCCTTGCCTCTTCCCTTTTGCTAAAATCCTGCCCCAGGGGAGGTAAAAGGCAGCCACTGCCTCCACTGGCCCCAGCCACCTCCTCAACACTCCAGTGAATTAAATGCAAAGATACAAAGACATGAATTTCATTTCAGCTGGTGTTTCCCCAAGCCCTCCCACTGCCAGGAGGTGTGAGGGGCAGGGCCGAGCAGCACCAAGGCCCAGCCCCTCATGCCCCTTGGCCACGCCCCTTGCTCCTGATTAGCTGGTACTGTAGCAAAGGTATGGTCGATTTGCATGTTTTTCTTTTATTAGATAGGATATGAGCTTGCAATTGGAAGTCTCTAAGATACCAGAGATGATCCTCACCTCCTGGTATACACACCATTTCAGTCCCCTCCCACATTGTACCAAGGTTGGTCTGAATGACCAATGATATATGGCAGAAGTAATGGTATGTCATTTTTCAAGATTCATTGGTAAAAGGCCTCTGGGTTCTCTCTTGGTAGCTCTTTCTCTTGCTCTTGAGTCACTTTCTCTGGGGAAAATCAGCTGCAATGTCAGGCAACTACTTACTGATGGAGAAGGTCATGTGGTGAGGGACTGAGGATTCTTGCTAAGAGGCACATGTATAATCCTTAAAGTGGATCCTCCAGCCCCAAGTGAGCCTTCAGATGAGACTGCAACCCCAGCTGGCAGCATAACAGGAGTCTCATGAGAGATTCTGAGTCAGAACAACCCAGCTTAGCTTTTCCCATATTCCTGACTCTCTAAAACTGAGAGGTAATAAATGATTGTTGTTCTAAGCTGCTAAATTTTGGGGTAATCTGTTATGCATCAATCAACAATAATATATAGCTCTAAATACATTTAAAAAATAATTACTCTCTCTTGAATTACAGCCTCTTGATAGAAGTTTCAAATACTTTTCACTATTTGTTGAATGTCTATTGGTTTTCTGTATGATTTTTTTCTTTATTTCCTTTCTTTCCACAATAATTTTTTTGATTTCATAGTATATATTCCTAGAAGTGGGATCACTGGGTCAAATTTAACTTTTTGAGAGAACTCCATACTGTTTTCCATGACTGCACCAGTCTGTATTCCCACCAGCAGTATGCTAGGATTTCCTTTTCTCCACATCCTCACCAGCATCTATCATTTGTTGATTTGTTGATGGTAGCCTTTCTGACAGGTGTGAAGTGATTGTTTTAATTTGCATCTCTCTGATGATCAGTGACTTTGAGCATTTTTTCATGTCTCTTGGCCATCTCTATGTCTTCTTTGGAGAGGTGTTTATTTAGGTCCTTAGCCCATTTTTAAAATGGATTGTTTATCTTCCTTTTGTTAAGTTGTATGAGTTCTTTATGTACTTTGGATATTAACCCTTTATCAGATATGTCATTGCCAAATATGTTTTTCCATACAGCGGGTTCCTTTTTCATTTTGTTGATGGTTTCTTTTGCTGTGCAGAAGCTTTTTATTTTACTGTAGTAGCTATTGTTTATTTTATCCTTAGTTTCCTTTGCCCTAGCAGATGTATCTATAAACACTGCTACAAGATATGTCTGAAATTTTGCTGTCTATGGTTTCTTCTAGGATATTTATGGTTTCACAACTTACAATTAAGTCTTCTTTGAATTTGTTCTTGTGTATGGTGTAGGTTGGTGGTCTAGTTTCATTTTTTGCATGTATCTGTCCAATTTTCCCAACAACCTTTATTGAAGAGAATGTCTTGACTCCATTGTATGTTTTGCCTCCTTTGTCAAATATTAATTGAGCATAACAGTTTGGGTCAATTTCTGGGTTCCTGTTCTGTTTCATTGATTTCTATGCTTTTTCTTATGCCAATACCAGATTGTTTTGATTACAATGGCTTTGTAGTATAGCTTAATATCTGCTATTCCTCCAACTTTGTTTTTTCTCAAGATGGCTGTGGCTATTCAGGGTCTTTTATGGTTCCATATAAATTTTTGGAGTATTTGTTTTATTTAGATCTCTGAAATATGCCATTGATAATTTGAAAGGTATTACTAGTACATTCAATCTATAGATTGCTTTGGGTAGTATGGACATTTTAATGATGTTAATTCTACCAGTCCATAAACATGGTATATTCTTCCATTTGTTAAAATCTTCCTCTATCTCTTTTTTCAACATCCTATAATTTTCTGAGTACAAGTTTTTAGCTGCTTTGTTAAGTTTATTCCTAGGTATCTTAAATTTTTTACAGTGGTAAAAGGAATTGTTTAGGTTTTCTTTTTTTTTTTTTTTTTTTACTGAGAATTCATTATTGATGTATAAAAATGCTACTGATTCAGGGTATTAATTTTGTATCCTGCTACATTGCCAAATTTATTTATTAAATCTAGTAGTTTTCTGGTGGAGTCGTTAGAGTTTTCTATGTAAAAAATAATGTCATCTATGAGTAATGAGAGTTTCACTTCCTCCTTTCCAATTTAGATGCCTTTTAATTTTTCTTCTTATCTAATTACTGTTGCTAACACTTATGGCACTATGTTGAATAAGATTGATGAAAGCAAACTTCCCAATTTTTTCCCTGTACTTAGGGGATATAGTTTTAGTTTTTGCCCATTGAGTATTTTGTTGGCTGCAGGTCTGACATATGTGGCCTTTATTATATTGAGGTATGATTCCTGTATTCCCACTTTGCTGAAAGTTTTTATAAAAAATGGGTGTTAGATTTTGTCAAATGCTTTTTCTGTGCTATTGATATAATCATGGGATTTTTGTCTTTCAGCTTGTTTATGTGATGTATCACATTTATTGATTTGTGAATACCAGCTTTGAATCCCTAGAATAAATCTAACTTGGTTATCGTGTTCTGATCTTTTTAATATATTGCTGGATCTCATTTGTTAATATTTTGTTGAGGATTTTAGCATCTATGTTCATCAGGGATATTTGCCGGTAATTCTCTTTCTTTGTAGTGTCTTTATCTGGTTTTGGAAGTAGGATAATGCTGGCCTCATAAAAAGAGCTTGGAAGTGTTCCTTCCTCTTGGATTTTTTTTTAATAGTTTGAGGAGTATAGGTGTTAGCTCTTCTGAATATTTTGAAAAACTCCCTCACGAAGCCATTTGTACTAGGGCTTTTGTTTGCTGTAATTTTTTTATTAATGCTTTAATTTCCTCATTTGTTATTGGTCTATTCAGGTTTTCTGATTCTTCCTGATTCAGTTTTAGAAGATTGTATTTTTCTGAAAATTTGTTCATTTCTTCCACATATTCCATATATAGTTGCTCATAGTATTTCCTTACAATCCTTTATATTTCTGTGATGTCAGTGTTACTTCACCACTTTTGTTTCTGATTTTAATTACTTGTTCACTCTCTTTGTTTGTTGATGAGACTGGCTAAAAAGTCATCAATTTTGTTTATCTTTTTAAAAACCATGTAGTGACCTTTACTGTCTCTTGTGATGACCTTCATTTTGAAATCTATTTCGCCAGATACCAGTATTACAGCACAGTTTGTTTGTTTGTTTTTTCATTTCTATTTGCCTGGAAATTTTTTTTTCATCTCTTCACTCTCAGCCTGTGTGAATCTTTTGTTCTGAGGTGGGTCTTTTATATTTGGGTCATATTTTTTTTTTATCCATCTAGCTATCCTATGTCTTTTGATTGGAGCATTTAATTCATTTACATTTAAGGTTATTATTGATGGGTACTTATTTATTGCAATTTTAATTCTTATGCATATGTTTCCCTGTATTTATATTTTTCTTCTCTTTATAGCAGTCCCTTCAGCATTTCTGGCAGTGCTGGTTTGGTAGTGATAAACTCCTTTAGCCTTTTTTTTTTTTGTCTTGGAAGCTCTTTATTTTACCCTCTATTTTGAATAATAGCCTTGCTGGATAGAGTAGTCTTGGTTTCAGTTCCTTGCTTTGCATTACCTCGAATACTTCATACTATTTCCTTCTGGCCTGTAGAGTTTCTGATGAGAAATCAGTTGACAGCCCTATGGGGGATCTCCTTTGTAGGTAACTAATTGATTTTCTCTTGCTGCCTTTAAGATTCTCTCTTTGTCTTTAATTGTTGGCATTTTAATTATGATGTATCTGGGCATGGGCCTATTTGGGTTCTTGTTGCTTAGGACTCTGTATCTCCTGTGACTTTTTCTTTCATCAGTTTAGGGAAGTTTTCTACCATTATTTCTTCAAATACATTCTCTATCCCTTGCTCACATCTTTCCCCTTCTGGTAATTTTATGATGTGAACATTGGTATATTTCATTGTCCCACAGCTGCCTTGAGCTGTCTTCTTGTTTTTTAATTATTTTTTCTTTTTGGTTCCCTGATTGAGTGATTTTTTTCTACCCTCTCTTCTAATTCACTAATTCAATCTTCGGCTTCCCTTAATCTGCTGTATGTTCTCTCCACTGTGCACTGTGTGCTTTATTAATGCTATGTCATTCTTTATAGTTATTGTCTCTTTTCTCATACTTTTGAGCATGTTTGCCATAATTATTCTGAATTCTATGTGTGGTAAATTTGTTATCTCCATTTCATTAGCTCTTCTTTTACAGAATTTTCTTGTTCTTTCATTTGGATTTTTTTTTTTTTTGGTCTGCCCATTTTGGCTGCCTCTTTGAGTTTGTGTCTACTAGTATATATTAGCTATGGCTCTCAATATCTAGTTCTAGTCAGTGTCAGAGGCTGTTTCTGACTGGCCCTAAGTTCCCTGTTTGGAGATATCAGAAATCCACAGCTTTTGGCTCCCTCTGCTGGGGCTGGGTGTCTTTGGAAAGGACCAAGATGTACACCAAGATCTTTTTTCCTAGTCCCAGCTAGTAGAGTCCTTTTATTTATTTATTTTTATTATGTATAGGTTTTGTGTATATACTTAGTGGTTAGACAATCATATACTTTATGTAGTGTTCCCCTCAACACTTCCAGTACCCCAATTGGTCCCATACATAGTTATCACAATATTATTGGCTATATATTAGTATCATGTGCTTTATTGACTTTCCTGTTACTATATTGTAATTATCAATTTGTGCTTCTCAGTTCCTTCACCTTTCTACCAGTGGCTCCCCCCAATCAAAAGAATATATGAGTCCCTATGTTCATTGCAGAATTGTTTACAATAACAAAACTATGGAAGCAACTCAGTACTCAGAATTGATGAGTGGATAAAAAAAGCAGTGGAATATTGCTTAGCCATAAAAAGAATGAAATCTTGCCATTTGAGACCTAGATAGTATTATGCTCAGTGAAATAAATTAGTCACAGAAAGGCAATTATTATATGATTTCACTTATATCTGGAATCTAAAAAACAAAGTAAATAGGTAAACAAAATTGAAACAGACTCAGAGAGAGAACTGGTGGTTGTCAGAAGAAATTACTTTTTTACTTAGAATTTATGAAACAGGAATACATTGCTTTATTGCAATTCACTTTGTTATGCTTCACAATATTGCATTTTCATCAACAATGAGTCAAGACTCTCCACCAGCAAAATGATTCCGACTCACTGAAGGCTTAGTTGATGGCTAGCATTTTTAGCAATAAAATATTTTTAATTAAGCTATGCACATTGTGGCTTTTTTTAGACATAATGCTATTGCAAACTTAATAGGTTACAGTATAGTATAAATACAACTTTTATATTCACTGCAAAGCCAAAAAATTCAGATAATTCACTTTATTGTAATATTTACTTTATTGTGGCCATCTGAAACTAAAGCACAATATCTCTGAGGTATGCCTATATTAAACAATATTGAAATTTAATTTCAATATATTTCTAATAATAAAGAGCTAGGCTTTTTAACCAATCCTTCTGCTAAAATTAACTAAAAATAATGAATAATTTTTTTTTCTAATCTCCTTAAAATCATCAAAGAAATGACAAAGTAAGAAATTTCTACACCAAGGTTTGGGAGACTGTAAAAAACCATAAAGGCAGGAAAAGCCACCAAATCCTTTTGCCCTGAGGCCATATGCTAGGGGACTTGTATTACTATTTTGAAGATCTCACAGAATAAGAAGGATAGAAATCAAATCTCAGGGTCCACCAGGTTGAAAAGGTTAATATTAGTCTTTTTAAAAAAAATATATATATATATATATTTTAAGTTTATTTTAGAGAGAGAGGGAGAGGTAGAAAGATATAGAAATTAATAATGAGAAAGAATCATTGATCAGCTGCCTCCTATATGCCCCACACTGGGGATCCCACCCACAACTCCAGTAGGTGCCCTGACCAAGATTCAAACCAAGGTCTCCTTGTCCATAGGTCATTGCTCAACTGCTGAGCCATGCCAGCTGGGTACACTATAAGTCTTTTGTTAAGCTAGAATCCCAAATGAAGAATCCTCAGAATACAGATAAACATAAAGTAAAACAACCTGCTCCTCCCCCTCAAAAAATAGTCCCAAGATTGAGGTATCTTAATGCTGAAGAGAGAAAAGAAGGAGAAAAAAACACATATACATAGTCTGTTCCTGAGTAGTTCTCCCCAGAGTCCAGCCACCTGGATTGTAAATTACAAACTAAATTTAAACCTAGGAGTGGCTCAGAAAACATCAAGCCATGGCTTTAAGTTGAATTGGTTACAAAGAAGCAGCACCCCTAAAGAGGCAAATGAAGAATTGTCTGGAGAAGGGCTCCTTTCCCCAACTCACAAGAATCACCAAAACTCATGTCTCGTGGACAATGAACAGTGTCAAAGTCAATGGTAACCAAGTAACAAGAAACTAAGTTATAATGAAAAAGGAAAACCAGCAAAAACAAAACAGCATTATCTAAAAAGATCCTGAAAGAATCCAGATCCTGAAAGAATCCAGATCCTGGAATAATTGGAGACAAATTATAAAATGGCTATATTTAAAGAAATAAAGATTTAAAATATATGAAGTAAACAGAAACTTGGGGGTAGAGGAGTGGGGGAGGGGTGGGGGGAAGTGACCTAGCAGATTTGAAGAACCAATTAGAACATCTAGAAATAAAAAAACATAAACTGGGGAAAACTCATATGATTTCACTTATATGTAAGATATAAAATTGAAAGCAACAAGTGAACAAACAAGACAAGCAAGCAAAATCTCATAGACATAGAAAACAATATAGTGGTTACCAGAAGGAAGTGGGTGGGAGGTAGTAAAGGGAAAACTGGGTCAAACATATGATGGAAGGATACTTGACTTTAGCTAGCAAATACACAATGCAAAATACAGATGATGTATTATAGAATTATGCACTTGAAACCTATATAATTTTGTTAAACAATGTCACCCAAATAAATTTAATAAAATATTTTAAACAATTAAATAAAAAATAAATAAAATACAAAAGAAACCCCTCAATAGATGTGTTTAAAAGAAGAGTCAACAAAGCTGGAGAGAACTAGAATATAGAACAAAATAAATTATCCCAACCATAGCTTAAATAGAAAAAAATGGGAAACATAAAGGGGTAATTAAAAGAAATGAAAAATTGAAAAAGATTTATAAAAATCAATTGTCTTGTGATATATTGATAGCAAACATTTGAAAGGTAAGATTTTTAAAAATACCATCCCTACGACTGGAATGACCAAAGACCAGAACCATCACAGCCCCTTGCTGGGCTGACCTTGTCCCCAAAGCAAATGGTTAGGGGCAATCAGTAGACAGGCAGAGTGGTTAGTGGTGATCAGGTAGGCAGACCAATGGTTAGGGGCAATCAAGTAGGCAGACGGCCCCTCCCTGGGCTGACCCCACCCCCAAGCAAGCAGGCAGAGTGGTTAGGGACTATCAGACAGACAGGCAGAGTCGTTAGGGGAGATTAGGCAGGCAAGGGAATAGTTAGGGGCACCATGCAGGCAGGCTGAGAGGTTAAGCCAGCAGGTGGACATCTCTGGAGGGGTCCCAGACTGAGAGGGAGCAGGCCAGTCTGATGGACTGCCCCCCCCCCAGTGCATGATTTCATGTTTATAATAAATAGTATAAAAACAAAATACTGTCTATTTTGTCTAAGTTGTCCACTTTGTTTGCATGTAGTTGTTCATAGTATTTGTAATGTTTTTTCAATCTCTATGTCATTTATTTCCACTTTGTAGTACTATAATTTCCCCCCTCAGGACTATTTTCACTATGTCCCATAGATTTGGGATTGTTATTTGTCCACAGCTTGTGACTCCCTCTGCTGAGGCTGGATGCATGTGGGAAGGACCGAGCTGTGCATCAATGTCTGCTTTTCCTCTCCCAGGGCCAAGAAGCAGGTCAGGCAAAGACTCAAAGCATTCAGAAATCCACCTCTGCCTGCAAGCTGATAGTTAGTCTCAATCACTAAATGAGCCTCAGGCTGTAGAGGTGGGGGGGGTTTCCGATGGGTGGGGAAATTTCTTCCCACCAGGTCAAAGCTCATTGATGGCACAGCTCTGAATGGAAAAGATGGCTTCTGCCTTTTGGGAGAATGACTCAGCTCATGGATCCTGAAGGTTGTCCTCTCTGCTCTCTCCCCGGCTACCTCATGCAGCTATCGTCCACTCTGCTCTCCCACTGCCTGAGCCCAAGGTAAGTGGCTAAAAATAAATCTGTTGGCCCTTTAAGGGGGTGTCTGCGCACCTCGTCATCTGTCTCTGCCAGACAGAACCCCAGGTGCTTTTCACATCAGATGTTAGTGGGTACCTTTTCCTGTTCTGGTACTCTGGGCTGGGTAGCCTGGTTTGGGGTTTAGACCCTAGATTTCTCTGGGGGAACCACCTGCAGCTGAGATGTCTCTCCAGGACTTGAGCTGCTGCCTGAGAATGATGGACCCTGACCGGGGCTCTCATGACTCCTCACCTTCCTACCAGGCTCAGTGCAGTCTCCTCTTTAAGCCCTTGGTTATCAGGGTTCTCTCCAGCTAGTCTTCAGTTGGTTATTCAAGATGATTTTTCTATTTTTAGTTTTAATTCCAGTTTGGTCCTCGGAGAATGACAGTGTAGCTCCTGCTTAATCTGCTGCCATCTTCCCTCCTCCTGCTCTCATCTTTAGATGGGAGGATGTTATTTGCATTAATTACAAGCAACCATGAACTTGATTACATTTTGGATTGTATTCAAACAAGAACATTATCCAGCCGTCTTTGGTTATGTTGGGATATTTGCCTACTGTAGAACTACTTACCGTAGCTATACATCACACTATCTAGAATTACACACACACACACACACACACACACACACACACACACACACAACACGCACACACGCACACACGCACTCACACACACACCAGAAATTCACAGACAATACATATAATGGCTATGGCTAATAGAGAGGAGGAGAGAAGCAGCCTGTATGAGGGGAGAAGCATAGAAGAAACAGTAGACTGGCACAGCTTTCCTACATTGACATTATCCATATGTATCATCGTTAATTACAACGATCATCTCATACAGGGAGCACACTGCTTGACCCTACACCCATATTTTAAATTTTCAGCACATATTTTCTTCTTAATTTTCTCCCAGGCTTTTAATAAACTGCAGTGAAAGATAAGAGAGGTCTCCATTACGTGGTCTTTTGGCCTGTCCCTGCTCCCAGCTATCTTAAACTACACTCAGCACTTTCAAAAACAACAGTACATTTTATCATGGCCAACAAGATAGCTGGCTCTCTTCTCTTAATCCCTTGCGCTCTATTTCTTTTGCAGAAGAGCAAGGCATAGGAATGCTAGAACAGAGTCCAGACCTTATCTGAAACTCAAGTGGAATATCTGGGACACAAACCCATTTTATTTTTCCAGTATGCAAGAGGAATGCATATTCTTGCTATGACCTTAAAAGCTAAATGTATTCTCTTCCAGAGATATAAAAATCACATTTTTAAAGGAAAAAAAATCCACTTGTTCACTTCATTGCCTTTTATGCTTCACATATTCCTCCAAATAACACAAATTGGGCATCCTATAAACCTTATTACCAAGGTAACTTCCTTACTTTACATATAGTATCTCAACGTTGTTATGCACCATTCAAATTTTATTGACTCTCTACTTGTCCACTGCCTTAAACAGTTTCTGTCCTACCACTCTGATAATCCCTTTTCTGTATTCTTTGCAGATTTCCTCCTCAATCTATCCCTAAAATGTACATGTTCTTCATAGCTCCATTCCACAGCCCCTTCACTCCTCTCATTCTTTATACTTTTCAGAATGCCTCCATACAAATTCATGGTTTCACTTACCATTCACTCAAAGACTACTAAATCTCCTCCAGCAAAGCTCTTCCCCATCTGAAGTTCAGATTTATGCATTATTATACTACTAGAATTCCCCAGATACCTTGTACTCAATTGGGCTGTCTTTGCTTGGGATAACATAACAAAATAACACAGAATGGATGGCTTAAAAATAGAAATTTAATATGACAATGGAAAGGAATTAGACTTTGGGTGGAGAGTACATAATAGATTACACAGATATCAAATTATAATCTTGTTCATCTCAAAGTTATATGATGTGTGAAGTAAAGCCGAGGTAGGAGTGTAGAAAGTTGGTAAGTCCAAGGATATTATTTAAGGTAAGATCTAAAGGATATTTTTGCAGTTACTAAAAAAATATAATTAAAAACTTTAATAGATATTACTGATAATTTACTTTGTGCCCATTTTTATTAGCATTTTATATGTACTAGCTCATTAAGTCTCATTCTCTGTAAAGTAGATACTATTCATATTCTTATTTACAGATGAAAAAATAGATGCAAAGAACTTAGAAGGTGGCCTCCCAGTTAGTTACCAGTTAGGCATACCAGTGGTCAGCAAACTGTGGTTCGCGAGCCACATGAGGCTTGTGAGCTGTGTTTGCTGCTCTGTTAACTAATGAGTTTGCCGACCACTGACCTAGACTCTCAATTCCAATGATTACAGGCTGTTGTTGTTCCTTGTGATTAAACCCCTATCCCAGTGGTTGGCAAACTCATTAGTCAACAGAGCGGCAAACCACGGCTTGTGAGCCACATGTGGCTCCTGAGCTACAGTTTGCCAACCACTGGCATAGACTATTGGAATTGCCTGCTAACTAGTTTTTCTGCATTCGTTATCTGTCTAATCCTTTTTATACATACCTATGGGAGTAATCATCACATTTCTTTGGTCAAAAGTCTTCAGTGGCCTGGCCAGTGTGGCCCAGTGGTTGAGCATCAACCCATGAACCAGGGGGTCATGGTTTGATTCCTGGTCAGGGCACATACCCAGGTTACAGTAGGGGTTGTGCAGGAGGCAGCCAGTTAATGATTCTCTCTCATCACTGATGTTTCTATTTCTCTCTCCATCCCTCTCTCTGAAATTAAAAAATAAATACACACTTAAAAAAGTCTTCAGTGGCTCCTCATGCTTTTGGACAACATTCAATTCCTTGGCATTGCCCCATGATATAGCCCTGCTTAACTTTCCAGGCCCTTTTGGGAGAGACAGTTCACCATAAGCATTTAAGTATCTGCACTTTACTTGCTGAGTGCACCAAACTGCAAGATTCATTCATCTTCTAACACTGAGCAGTTCCTTTATTTGGCCACATAGATCAGAGTGGGACCGTGGTGGGTTGGTGGAGCAGGTGAGCAAGCAACGCCAGGCCAAAGCAGGTGCGAATGGGAGCCGGATCGCTCCATCAATCACCCCACAGATGGCGACCAGCAGCAGCGGCAGAAGCTGGGTTGCCACCGGGCCCTAGGAGCTGAGGGAGCCAGGCGGGGGCCCGGCCCTGAACAATTGCCCCACAGACAGCAACCAGCAGTCTGCATGCCCTAATCGCCCTATCAGGGCCAGGCCAAAGGCTAGAATGAGGAACTGGGGACAGATGGTGGTGAGCAACCTCCTGTGGCGCCTGGGTAAGGGGACTGCGACCTCTCACTGGCTACCTGAGGGTGAGGGTGATGGAATGGAGGTGCAATGAAAATGGGAGGGGGGGTGTCTGCTGAGCTCGCTCTCACTCCCCTGGAAAGCCCCTGTGCTCAGGTGCCAGGTACCCATGAGGAGCCTGCCCTGCACCCACACAGACTCTTATGAGTGAGTCAGGCTGCAGCCCCTAGGACCGCAGGGGCCGGTCAGGCCCTCCATGGATTCGGCAGGAGCTGGTCTGGGAGGCTACCTGGGAGAGAGTGTGCTGCCTGCCCGGGTTCCATGTGGCCTGCTGGGCAGTGTCCAGCCACACTCACTGCATCTCCATGTGAGGACTTAGGCCCTGTGACTCAGGTAAAGGGGGGTCTTGTGGGGGCCCGGGAGCCCAGGTGCTGCCCAGGGCCCACAGGTCAGCTGGGACCTGCCTTTCCAAGCCTTTCCACCTCTATAGAGCTCTGGCTGACTTCAGACAAATTTTCTACTGCCACAGTGGAAAGTTCAGCTTTAAATGAGACCTCTTTTCCACCTACAGAATCACCATAAACCCTGAAGGTATATCCTGACATGTGTTAAAGAAATGCATGTGCTAATAACTAATGTTCATGGTAGGAATGAGTAACCCCACAGAGGTTGTATTAAAAAGAAACATTTTCATAGGGAAAGTAGCAATTTCTTTCCGAGGGAAAGAAGCATGATGCTCATGCTTCAATTACTGGCAACGCCTAAGAACCACACCTGTACACAAATTTCATGCACCAGGCCTCTAGTTAATAATAAAGTCCTTTGTCTCTGATCTAGGAGTCTCATCTCTGCCAGCATCCATAATATTGTGCCACAATAACTTATTAGTTTGAAAATATGGAGAAATTCCATACCCTTCTCAGTTTTTAATAGCCCCATCTCCTCCTATCTCTTGTTCTATCTTTCATCTTATGGTCCAGTTGTACTGAACAGTTTCTTGATCCTATGTCTTTAAAAATACTTATTTTTCTTATCAAAAATCTTATTTCCTTTGTTTTCAATAGTCGAAAGTACTTCTCTTCCAAAATGCCTTCCAGATTGTTAGTGTGATTTTGATGCCCTCTGTTGGTTTTCCCACAACACCACGTGCACACCTCTATAGAGCTCTTGACAGTGTGGCTTATTTCACCCTGCGGATTCTCCACCAGACAGAAAGCTTCTTGAAGGTAGGGGTCATTTTTTATATGTATTTGTATGTCTGGCCTCTAGAGACTTTGTATCCTGCAATGCTTGGCATGGAAATGTTCAATAAGTATTATATTATTGAATGAATGACTAGACCCTAATAGGTTTGATTCCTTTTGAAGGATGAGCTTGGAAATAAATTATCCTCTATCTCCCTTTTTGTCCTCCAGATATTTTCCCTTTTTACCTGCCCATCTCTCTCTATTTTTCCTATTCTAAGATACACCCTACTCTGTGTGCTTAGCTAGATGCAAATAGACTTAAGTGAGGCAGAAAGATGACTGCACATCACTGAGATGGATTCCATGCAGCATATGGGAAAATTAATCTCACCATATATAATGAGTGTATAAAGAGAGAGACTAAACTTCCTTCCCTCTCCCAAACTTCCTGAGAAATTTCAAAAATGGATTAAGTATCAGGGATCATGTAGAGTTTATATTATTTTAATATTTTAAAATGTACACACATGCGCAGAGCCCCTTGGTGATAAATAACGGACTATGTAAAAGAAAATTGCCGAACTCAGCTGGCGTGGCTCAGTGGTTGAATGCTGACCTATGAACCAGGAGGCCACAGTTTAATTCCCATCAGGGCATATGCCCAGGTTGCGGGCTTGATCCCCAGTGTGGAGCATGCAGGAAGCAGCTGATCAATGATTCTCTCTCATCATTAATGTTTCTATCTTTCTCTCCCTCTCCCTTCCTCTCTGAAATCAATAAAAACATATTTTAAAAATATTACCTAAGACTCTGGCTGACTTCAGACAAATTTTCTACTGCCACAGTGGAAAGTTCAGCTTTAAATGAGACCTCTTTTCCACCTACAGAATCACCATAAACCCTGAAGGTATATCCTGACATGTGTTAAAGAAATGCATGTGCTAATAACTAATGTTCATGGTAGGAATGAGTAACCCCACAGAGGTTGTATTAAAAAGAAACATTTTCATAGGGAAAGTAGCAATTTCTTTCCGAGGGAAAGTATGTGCCCTCTCCTACCTCTTTAATTACTGTCCTAATTCTGACAAAGTGTACTAAATGACTAAGTGGCTAAGACTTCATACTAGTGGACTTTGTGAGCCAGTTATTGAGTGATTCTCTCTCACTCATTTCTCCTCCTTCCATAATCAGCATTGTAATTCTGGCACTGACTGCAGACTCCAGTTCCTTTCGGTTTGCCTCATCCCAATGGAGCTGACAAAAAAAGATGAGTCTTGCTTCTTGTACATGGACATTGCTGTCAGGGTCACGCAGCCTCACTTCTTCATAATTTTCAAGAACCTCACTCTTCTCCCATCAATGACAGAGAGCCCAACACCATGGGGCAGCATCTTCCCAGAGCTGCTTCTGCTCTCTTTCTCAGTTCTACTTGCTAACAGCACTCATGGCAGACTCTCCACTTTCCTTCTAGTTGGGTCATCATGCTGCCTTCTTTCACTCTCCCACTTTCACAGCACCCTTTGGGATTGCAGCTTTGTCCATTTTTAGGATAATTGTTAAAGTAGCAACGAGATGAGTCCAAACACTAGCAGCCAAAACATAAATATTTATGCATATGTGCTTAAAAATAACCCATCTGCAATGAGATAATAGGAAATGTCCAGATAGAACAAATGTCCAGATAGCTTTACTACTGGGTACACTTTTTCCCATTTGTGCCATAAATGTTTAAAAGCAAAAATAATCTCCTGCATTTCTTAATCTATTTTCCCTCCAAAACATACTAAGGAATTAATTTTTGTGTTCAGTGTCCAGTATTACTTTTTCCATTTTAAAGAGGAATAAATTAAGGTGATTGCAGTTTAAGTAATATCTCATAATTTTCAGCTCAACTAAAAGCTTAAAGCTTCATTAATTTCTTGAAGAGATTATGCAGCCTTTTAGCGAGGAGGAGGGGAGAATAAGGAGGAAGGAAAAGGAAAAGCAGCAGCAGTAACTGCCTCTGCTGCCACCCCCACCCCCATGGCTATAGTCCCTTATCACACAGTTCCCCACCTTGTTTTGTGCCACCTGGGCTGAGTTAGGCAATTTTCTTTTACATAGTCCATTCCTTAAAACAGGGGGCTCTGTGTATGTGTGTACATACATGTCAATAATCTTTCAAGTGAAGTGAAATGGCATGTTGACAGCAATGCTAGCTAAACTTTTCTTGGGAAAATCAAAGTCCAAAAAGATTTCAATAAGCAGACCAATGGGGTTAATTAGGACATTTTGATCCAAATTACTGTAAAGATAAGGGAAGGTTAGCACAAGTGATAGAGATGAAGTAGTTTTATTGATTGAAGATTCAGTATCAATCATTCATGTGACTGGTTATTTATATGATCATATAGGATCTTCTGGCGCACTTTACTGAATCCTGTTACAATGCTCATCACACTACTACATTTTAAGCTCTCTGAGGGATGAGACAGTGTCTTTTTTCTTCCTTCCTTTCCTTTCATCCCTTTTCTTTTCTCCTTCCCCTTCTCTCTTTCTTAGAATATAACCCATTGTTATATTCTTATGCCAACTATCAAAATGAAGTAGACTACACCTTTTAACTATAAAACTCAATACCATTTATACTATACCAAAATGAAATTATTTGAAGACTGTAGTACTATTTCTGTTGTATTAAGGTAAAGTTATATGGGATGGTGCAATAATTAAAGGATGAGTGCTTGGGAATTAGACTGCCTCAGTGCTGGTCCTGCTTTTGCCACTTAGTGGTGAACAATCATGACCAAGTTCCTTTCTATACTTCAGTTTCCATATCCTATCTAAAAAAAGAGTAATATGCA